>NMUG010004567.1:0-13754 GCA_002855965.1 Monotropa hypopitys | reverse complement strand
CGGTGCGGTCGGGCCGGCCAGGCCGACTTGCTAGTGTTGGGTTTGTGTGTTCTTTTCTTCTCCAAGGGTGTGGGTCTGGTCACCACAGCCTAGTTGACAAATCAAATGTGTTTGTGTTTCTTTTCCAAGTGAAGTCTATAAAGCGTGCATGCAGCTATTCGGTGGCATTGTCGAAGCAGCTTACAGTTTCTGTTCATCTATAAAACGTGCATGCAGCTACTCGGTGACATGGCCGAAGCGACCTCCAAAGTTTTCGTTTACCTACAAAACGCACAAGTGTTGCTCCGGCACAATTACCGGAGCAACCACCAAATTCTCATTTTATCCAAAAATTATACAAGTGTCACTTCGACTTGGAGCCGGAGCAACCAACAAACACAAGCAGTTGAAATATGCTGCCGAGTCGAGATCAAAGCTTTGCCTCAATAAAATCTTTTCATCGACTCGGGGAAGAAGGACATATGTCAAGTATGAAAGAAGCAATCATGCAGACAAAAAACTTAGCAGAAATTTCAAAAGATAATCATAAAAGGGGTGAGGACCGGCCATAGATCGGCTCGGCCCAAGATCAACAACAAATAAAAACAAAAAGCAAGGAATACAAAAATCACATCAGGCACCAGGAACAGCAGGATCGGCCTCAGCAAGCTCGGTCCCAGTAGCAGCTGCTGTCTCAGGTGCCGACGACGCAGATGACATCCAAGCCCCGCCCTTGGCCGACGCTATGAGAGGAATTTCCCACATCGTCGAAGCGTGATCTTCGACCCCCCATCGAGACCATGGCGCAGACTCATCCCTTCTTGAAGAGCTTCTCCTTCAATCGGCCCACCTGGCCGCGGTATTCAGCTTCGTCATCATCAAACCCTCTATTGTAGTGGTTCTCCTCCTCAGCAGCCATTTCTTCTTTGTCTCTTCCAGCTCGTCCTGCGCCGATGCCGCCTCAGCCTTCAGCCTGGAGATCTCGACATCTCCAGTAGCAATGCGAGCATCCTTGACGGCCAGCTCGGCATCTTTCATCTCGACACGGGCCTCAAGGGCCTTGGCTCTATTGCTCAGCTCGGTCGAGAAGCTCTTAACCTCCTCAAGCTTATTAAGGCCCGCCTTGGCCTCCTTCTTTGCCAGGAGGGAAGAAGCCTGGAGATCACATATGTGTTGGTCCATGCCAACCCCGGCAGCCATCATCTGCAAAAAAATTCAAGGATCATCACACTAGTGCCGAAGTGGAAGACGAAATATAAAAGCAATAAACGAATGGTCTTACCAGGGAGGCATGATACATCATTTGCCGGATGCAGATCCGGGGGCCTTTGGAAAGTTGATCCATCTCCTTCGGTAGAGCAAAGGCCTGAAGTAGTGACATTGCCACGGTTGGGCTCTCTGAGATCATGTCGGTCTCAACAGGCTCGTAGCCATCAAAAGAGAGCTTGGGTGCCCACGTCGGCACCAACCTCTATGAAGACCCTGCTGTCTCGGCAGTAGCAGGGTCTGGTACGACCGCCTTCTCTGCAGCAGCTGCAGAGTACTCGGCAGGGATTGCATCATCAAACCTCCTAGCCCTCTTCTGAGCACGAGCCTCCCTCAGCTCGTCGGTAGTAGGGGCATCTCTGGGCCGATCTGACGGCACCTATTTAGTGATAGTCACAATGGGATCGACATCCACAGCGGCAGGGTCGGCACCGAGAGCCTCGACTTCCAGATCAACAACCTTGTGGGGGCCCATTTCTTCTTCTGGTTGAGAGGAGGAAGGTTCAACAGGATGAGCGGCAGACGCTTCGGCTGGAGCTGGACGGGAGTCAAGTGTATGGGTATATGATGGAGTGTACCCGAGCAATATAGGCGCTAAGCGTTGGGCAGAAGGTAGTTCGGACACGCGTCTGACCTTGTCTGTGTCGGCCGCGAACTTTAAGCTGGAGAGGGTGCCGACGTCTGCAAAATCAGAGAAACAAATCAATAAAAGATCACATAGCCGACGACTTGGTACGGCCAAAGAAAAGCTAACCTGGGGCTCCAGTCTTGAAGGGAACCCAGTACCTCCCCCTTGGCGAGTCAAAAGCACCCGAGACGATTATAACGTCGTCGGAATACTTGTCAGAGTCCGACAGATCAGCGATCAGGCCGGTCTGATGCGGCCTCCTGTCGAGGTAATATTTCCTCGACTTCTTATTGAAGCCGACCATATAACAGTCGAAGATATCCTCGAAGGAGAGTCGGTCCTCCACTCCAAGTGTCTCGTTCAGCCGAGCTACCCCCATCAGGATCCTGAAGGTGTTGACCGTCACCTGGGATGGCGTAAGCTACAGCTTGTGGAAAAACTGGCAAAGTATGGGGTGGAAGGGTAACCGTACACCTCCCTCCACTACGGCAAGGATGGGGACGTGAATGTGTGACGACCCCGGCTCCATGTCACCAATTGGGGCTAGGGCTATATGGACGTTGTTCGACACCTCGTACTCCTCTTTGAAATCTCGGATGTCAGACTCTGTTGTCAGCAGCCGGCGAAATTTGTCGGACCGTTTCTTCGGCGCAATCTGAAAGAGAATAAACAGTACGGAACTGTTAGTCGGTCCGGCATCTACCCATGCAGTTAAGCAAAGGAAGGCTCTTGACTAGGCCTTCAACCAACAGTCAAGAACACTTCGGCTCGGCCAAGAACAGGTCAAATGTGTTCATCCACATCCTGAAATATTCAAAAAACTTCCAGTCTCCACAAATGGCATGGGAGGTGAATCCCAAGGCAAAAACGTCGCTAAATTGACGTGAAATCAAAGAAAGAAGTAAGGGTTCGTGAAAGAAGTGAAGAATGGTCACCTGCATCGAAGAATCTGTTCAAAAAAGCTTGAAAAAGCTTTACCGGAGACTAGAAATCACGGTGGCTGGAAATCGCATACGGTTGCCGGAAATCGCCTGGAGCTGAGAGAGTTGGAGCAAATGGATGAAGACTGAAGCCCTAAGAGAGTATATATAGCGGTGACCTGGGCGGGAAACCGGGTGACCGGCCGAACCGGCACAGCCGGTCAAAACGCATAAACATCATAACTCCTTGCCTCGAAATCTGAGCCGATGTCGCTGACTGACCACGCGTGCGCACATTGTCCCATCCGCCACAGGGACGACCAATGGAAGCACGCCACGTGGCCAGCTCATCCGTCATTTTAGGCGCGTGTTAACCACCGGGGCTGACAACTGTTGACGCGTCATCTTGGCAGACGCACCACCAACGCAGAAGGCGACACATCATCAGACTCAAACTGACGGTTGGATAAAGCTGTCAGAGGTCCAGATTCCTAGATATTCGAGTGGTCCGGTGCTCTCCCTCTTCGGCACCAACATATTTCTTCGGCACAACGTCAACCCTGCTTCGGCCAAAATTCCCTGGCCAAAGGGGTTGAGGGGCTATTGTTGGGGACCGAACCAAAGAGAGGCCGGAGCCACGACCTCCTTCGAGAGGACAAGAGCACATGCCAGAGATAAGGTGGTCGAACAGACCAGGGCCGATGAAGGGAGCCCTTGGGGGCTCGCGTCGGTGCTCAAGCCTCATAGTCCAAGGACAGTTCCCTACCGATGATGCATCAGCAACCGAGCGAAGAAGGACCGACAGAGGGAGATTCCCTAGGGCTCACCTCGACGCAGAAGGTTCAATATCTTGGGACAGCTCCCTGCCGATGGGTCAGCAATGCCGAAGGATGCTTCTTCATATTCTCCACATTTGTAGGATCAATTTTGAAGCCAAAAGGACCAAAGAATGAAGTTCAAATAGAGTTCCGAGCCAAAATGGCCAAAATCGGCAAAATCTAGACAGACCCTATTTGCACCGGTTGAGCTATTTTTTGCATCGGTGCAAACATATTATGTTCGGCTATGGGAAAGAAACTAGACCCTTCGTGCACCGGTGCAATGTTTTGTTCAACCGGTGCAAGAAGACCCTGAGTGAGTTTTATCAAGCCAATTAAGGGCTTTTGGTCTTTTTAGGTTGGGGGACTATATATACATATATTATGAACGATTTATGGAGTTTTTTTGTATAGTTTTAGGGTTTAGGGAGGTTGAGAGCTTCTCTCTCTTTCCATATTTCTTCTTCATTCCTTCATTTTGAGGGGCATCCATGGAGCTTGGAGGTTTTTGTCCTCCTTTAATGTTGTAAACAACTTCTTTCTCTCTATATTGATGTATTCTATTTCATGTATTGTGTGTAATAAATTTTATATTTGAATTTATAATGTGATTATTTCTATGTTCTTGCCATGTTTTTTGAGGTATTATTTAAATAGATGTAATTATTAAAAATAATTTATAACATTATAAATATATAAATATGTATATTAAATTATTTATAATATTTCATGGTTCTCTCCTGTTATTTAAGAGTAATTATTACAACTTGTTTGCATGAAGTGTCACCCTAAATGAATTATAATTTGAATTTTTTAATTACCTCGACATAATATTTTTACCCTCTTGTCTCACTTTTTATCATTCATGACCACACATAGTTTATAAAGTCATATTTGAAATAATTATCAAGAGTATGAACCTCATAGAAGTAATCTTTTTTGCGATGGAATGTTTTTGTACTAATTGGAGTTAAATTTGAAAAGACATGAGAGTCGGGAATGTAATCCGCGGATAAAACCGGGACCGAACCGTGAGATTAGGTTCGGATTGGAACCGATTCGTGAGACTTTTGGTTCGGACACGGATTACATTATCTTAGAACCGTGAGATTAGGTTCGGTCCTCGGATTTATAGGAATCCGAACCAATCCGGACCGTGTGCAGCCCTAATATTTTAGGCTTAATTATTATGGTTGTGGGTGTATGGAGTTCATACCTAGAGTCTAAGTCTACTGGTGTTAATCACCTTGATGAGTTGTAGACAATAACATTGGTACAATCCATGTTTGCTGCGATGTCCCGCTAGGTATTCGACAAAAAATCTAAGTGAACGAATTCCCCTAGAAATCACCAAATCATTAGAGAATTGTAGTCTTGAGGTATCAAAGGGGTTAGGAGCATGTAGATCTCATCTCGGGTCCAACCAAGGGTTGTTAACCTCCTTGACACTGTGTCATGTACATTCTGTGCTTTGAGCTATATCGCCCGAGGTGTAAGTTGATCCAGAGAACCGAATTCTAGCCCATGTGTCATCTCTCAACCCATGACGTGTGATTGATAGCCAAACATTCTGTGGAAGGTCCTAGGCCGTGATCCCTCCTTCGCGTTGTCATGGAATATTGGAGAAGCCGTGTAGCCATTCCACTTAGTTTAATTAGTTTTCTTCATTTCTTTGTCTTATGCTTTAGTTTCCTTAGTTTTAAAAGAAAAGAAAATCAAAGGCTAGCGACCTATCGCTTCTACCACAAAACCAAACCTCTCTACCAAGCAATTACTTTAACTCCGTCAATTCTCTGCGAATCGACCTCAGACTTATCGCTTTACTAAGTAGAGTATATATTTTCGTATTTATAAATTATTAATGTCTGGATAACGATTCTCGTTGAATAACAAGGACACGGGAGTCACTCTAGCAATTCACCTCACGTTCACTCAGACTAGTAGAAGCTACGCCCTCATGAGGGTTCATAACAAAGTCCTGTTTACAACAATCAACATGATATAGCAGGAACAGATAACATGTAACACATAACAGTCAAGTACAAAACTAAAGTTAACACATTAATATCTAACACCTTAGGATTCACTACAAAGTCATTTTCTAGACAGAACTCTATACCCTGTATTCCGATATATCATGCTTTCCATTTAACTTCCCAAGACATCCTATTTGAAATACGTTGATCATGTGTTTTTCAAACTAGATTTCAAGATAGTTGTCTGGCATCAAAGTGACACACACAATAATCCTAGAATATACAACCACTCATCATCCTAGAAACTCTCACTTCAAGATCTCTCAATCCTCAAATAACACTTATCTCTATATTTCACAAAGCTCAAATCACTCACATCTTAGAATCTCGCAACATGGAGCTCTAATACCTAATTGTCAAAACTCGTTTCGAAAAACAACATAAAGGTCACCCGACCACGGAGTCTCGACTATAAATTCAAATACCAAGCTACTACTATCCACATGGCTAATCATAACTCACAACTAAACACAATCTTCAACAGAGAGTTAAATTAAAACTTGAATAACCTCAATAGTAAGAATCCACAAGTATGCAATACTAATATCAAGAACTTTAAAAGTAATCAATCTCTCTAATAAAATCACTCAAACATAGTTTCACAAGTATCAACTACCAATCAAATGAACTCTGGTTATTTTGACAAACCAAGCTCTTTCTTACTTCGTGGAGATTAATTGAGAGCTTTGTTTCCACATCCTGAACAAATCCAGAGATATTTAGGCATACTGTAGACTGGGTTGTTTTCAGTTTCTAAATGCAGCTGGCAAAATAACATTTCAGCTTTCTTTGATGTTGAAGCCCTAAAATTTCTACTACTAACAGGAGGAAAAGGGAAATAATTGACTTGCAGATAATCATCTTAGTTTCTTAGCCCATCCAATAAAAGATGAGTATTAATCATTGGTGAATCACATTTAGCAACACTAATTTTTCTCAAATCTTTCTGTTGTATGCATATATTGTGGAAAACTCCTTGTTTGCCAAAATCAAAGGGCTGGTAGCTGAACATAACCACGAGTGAAAAGGAAAATATATCCAAAACCCGAACTGACATGGTCCATGGAAGAGCAAAAGTAAAGACGGAAATGTCAAATGTGGCTGGAAATAGCCATATTTGCTTCCTGTGAAGTAAGAGCATTTTACATCCATTGTGACATAATTCCATAACCAAATAAAGTAAGACTACATGTGACGTCACTCTGCATGCCGACTGAAACTATTGGCTTTGCATATTTGCTCCGTAACTTTGGTAAACTGAACCGCACTACCAAATCCAATCTGATATTTGCTCACATTCAAACAAATAACAATGCAGTTCCAAAACAAACTAAATGTCAAATATTTGAGGTCTAGTTGACATTGAAGTTCAATTTGAAAGACAAATATCTCCAAAACCAGAAATCGTGTGTGTTGTCGGAATGCCTCAAACAAAAAAAGGGCTAGTTGGCAGACGACCGCCCTGTCTGATGTGCTCTCTTCAAGCCAGTGGATGCCGCCTCCTGCAGTTTTCCAAGTTGCGCATCAAACAAAATAAAGCAACTCAGATATAGAACAAAGAAGCCCACGTGTTTCTGAGTTAAGAACTCATTGTTTCCCACTGCATCATTTTGATTTCTAATTAAGTTTTCCCCTCCACAAGGTGATGAGATTTATGCTAAATTAATACTTATCCATACAGCAAATTGCACAAAGAAGAACCCAACTGACTTTCAGGCGTCCTAAATAAATAAAGATAATTTTGAGATCAGGGCAACAAACTTATTAGCAGTTCAGATCATGATATATTCACTTGGAAATAGAGTAACTGCAGGAACGTATTTACTTATGGAGTCGAGAGTTGATGAGTTACCTCTTAGGTCGGCTTCGGTCTTCCTCGTAGTCCATCACCCCACCAGGTTCTGAGAAGATCTCCTCTTGCCCTCGGAAGTCCATGTCGGCCTGCTTACAGTGTGTAACTTCTGCCACAACGTAAGTAAGACAATCGACAAACATATTCCACCAACTCAAGTAAGACCATTCTAACAACTTTATTGAGAACTGAAACTCTTTCAAAATAGTTCCTGATACTAGAGTTGCTAGCTTCTAGAAAGCCTCGGTGTGTTTAAATCCAAAGAAACCAAGAATTTAGGTCCAATGCCCCCCCCCCCCGCCCCCCACACACAAAAAAAAATTCCTTCCACCCACCCGTACTTTATTTCTTTAGACGAAACCTTAACAGTCCATTTGATAGCGGTCAAAATTTTAGGAGGGAACATGGAGATATACTTTATGGTAAAAGGAAGACAATAATATAAGGGGGATAAAGAATATATGGGTTGGTGAGGATATTAGTTGGGAAGGAGGATATGGGATATATGTGTAGGTAGATGGCATTTTCGTAATTAGTCATTATATTTTCATAATTAATAATGATATTTTATTATCTGGTGTACAAGAGTGTAAACAAACACCGGATAGTGTGCACCCGGATTGCTATATCCGGATCAACAATCCGGGGCCAAATTATATCCGGACCATTTTAGCCTACAAACAAGGCGTAAAGGAATAAAAAAGGAGCAGTAAGATGGAAAAGAACCCAGATCCTGACCTTGATAGAGAGCGACTTCTTCACTTCCTCGACCCTCTCTTCAACTTCCTTTTTGTGCTTCTTATCTACCTCACCCATGGAATCCGCCCACTTTATCCTCTCTTGAATTGAGATAAGAAGATTGTCTGATGTAGTCAACCTACGATTTTAGTCAAAAGGAATGCTGGATAATGAAAGGACATGAGCAATAAACTTATTAAATCACAAATTCTAAAAAGAAGTTGACATTTTCCACAACACACTCGCTCAACTGGTAGTGTAGTGGGCGGTAAAGACTCATCCCAATACACACTAGGAGTGTAGTGGTAAATGCTCATCCCAATTATCTTAAGGTCTTGGATTCGAGTCTGAGCACAGTCACTTTGCATATTATTACCAAAGATTGTTTGTTCTCGTCATTTCCTCTTTTCAGACACTTATTAATGGGTACCAATTGGGCATTGATTTACTAGCTCAACATATATATTAGTGTGCCCCGCGATCATAATTAAAACACCACATTGCTAGAACCTATGAAAACCAAATCCAAGGCTTGCATATTCAGAAGAACCATAAAGGCACTACTTTGCAAAAGTTTGAGTAACAACAGCTACCTATCTACAGTTTGGATGGAACCCTAAATACTATTGGGTGGAATCCCTACAGAGTAGGAATAGCAGCCAGGCTCAGTAAGGGGTTGAACGTATAACTATTTGCTGGAACCCCAACAGACTAGGAATAGCAGTGGGGCAGGTTCAATGAGGGGTCGTCCCCAGCCCCCATCTGTTTAGCATACATCTAACTCCAAAACCGTCCTAATCCTAAATCAGAGTGTGGTGGAACGTATATAGATCCATACATAACACGGCAAAGTTTAAATCTAGCAATCCAATGAGTAATTACAATGAGACTTTCCTGTCACAACGCTGTTAATCCATGCAGTAACACATTCTATACCCCAAAAATAGAAACTCCAAACAATGTGTTCGACGTATTAATAGAAACATTACCAATTTGTTAATGTCTGTATCATACTCCCTAGTTGTCCAGGTCTCAGATCCCTTCCAGCTGCAAATTGAACCTACAACCACCAAACAATTAAGTTTAGCACTAATTTCATGGCTCATAGTAAACTATATGCCAAATATTAAAACACAAAATAACTCTAACTGAACGCAACGGATTCAGACCTCAAAACATCTGCGCAACTGATCTAGCTTCCCTCTAACTATGCCCTGCAGAAGACCCAATACAAAGTTGGCACAATTTGTAACGGTCTATATTGTTGAAGTTAAATATTACGTGTGCAATACTGATACTCTAGATGTTGAATGAAGTATGATAATATACACAGAAACTGATTTGGGTCTCTGGATCTCTATCCTCTCTAATGCCGTTTGGCTTTAATTTGAGGGCATGATACCGGAACAAAATATTTCTTTAGTTCCTTGGTTTTTGACGGTATAGGGGAATCACTTTTTCAGTGGTTTTATGAGAGCATCACTTTGTGCATATTGCCAAAGTTTAGGTATGTCTCCAATACTTCCTCTGCACATACCCTCAATGATTGGGGATTATATTGGTTATGTCATGCTATGTTTGTTACATTTTTCAGGGGGCAATATAGAGGAAGGCCACCCCTGGACCAGTAAAAGATAACTTCAAACAAACACCAACAGCAACTGATTTCAATGTTAAGAAACACATAAAACAGCATGAACAAAGCATTACTGAGGTAACTGAACAAAATAAAAAGCTTCCTTTCAGGTCATGATTGAATGCCTCCAAAATAACATATTTAAAGGTGAGAAAGAGAGGGAAAGCCAGTCCCTAAAAAACTGACGTAGTAAGAGGGAAGGAAGGAAGAGAGGGAAAGCCCACTTCTTCCTTTCCCGCATTGGTATTTTAGCAGATTTTTTATCGGTGGCATACCTCAAAATAGCACCCCATTTGATGAGGCAATAGAGATGTAATACCTACCACATACATGCATTCATTGATAAGAAAATCTTCAAGTTCGCGTACGTTTGTAACATCCAACTCTTGCATCAGTATATCATAAGGCAAAACCTGGGAAGGACCAAAAAGTAGAGCCTGAGAATGTCAAGCCAATGCCAAAAGTAGCCATATAGTATAACCAACACTTAAACATTTGCAAGATATCAACAAATACCTTGTTTGTCTCAGCTAGTGTGAGCACGGTAAGTTGCTTTAGCTTGAGAATTTGATCAGGAACCAACTGCGGTAGACGACCAGCATTACCTAAAAATCAAGAATCTTTTCACATCCAATTTCAACCACGGGAAGCTCTTCAAGCACACATCCGGGGAAAAATAGACATGAATGAAAACAAAAATACAGATAAGAAAGTAAAGTTGAATAATACATCACATTTAAACTTTATTTTTAAGTTTTCCTATAGCCTCCTAAATGCAATTCATACAAAATATGAAGCGGTACATCATCTGCCGAAAAACCACTACAAATAGAGCTAGGTGCACCGACTACCCATGAACATCTCACTCAGTACACATATCTAACATAGTACCCCAATATAAGCAGAGAGATGGTGTGTCTTCCCAACATGTTGCTTCTCAAATTCAAGTAAAAAGGTGGAATTCAAGCACATTCATATATGAGGCAGCAAGTCAGTATGTTGCAAATGGAAATACAAACTCATGAATCATAATTTCCCATGCCCTGTTGATAACAATAGAGAACTCAAAGGGAAAAAAGGTCATCACTGGTGATGAGCCTTCGATGTATTCACTAAGGCTTTGTGGACTCCCCCTTGCATGTTAGGAGGAGAAAATGTCTCCTTGTCATTTTTTTTTCCTTTTTTCATACCAGATAAAAATGGTCTATATTACAACTTCCATATAACCAAAAATCTATGTCATCACTTTAGTACTTCACAAACCCACTCTGGCTTTATAACTGGTGGTCGGGATTTGATGCACCAGCCAGACTAATTTTTACCTTCAACTTGGATTGAATTAGGTGGCTAAGCATTGTAAAAGGTGTGTTGTGAAGAATCTAAAGTGTATTTTGGTACTGTCAAATGAGCATGGTAAACATTATTACCAGGCAAAAGCTTAGTAGAATGGAACGTGCATATTGGTCACGCTCCCAAGTGAGATTTGCAGATTTGCACTCCAAAGTGAGATTGACAGATTTGCGCTCCAAAGTGAGATTCGTGACTGGATCGCCAGTCTATTTAGAAAGAAGGTATGAGCATCGGGCTAGGCAATTCGAGTTGGGGTGTGAAGAAATCAAAGAAGAAAAATCGAAGAAGAATCGAAGAAATCGAATCGAAGAAGAAATCGAACAAGAATCGAACAAGAATAATCATCAAAGAAGAAGAAGAAGAATCGAAGAAGAAGAAAAATCATCGAATAATCATCGAAGAAGAAAAAGAATCGTTGAAGAATCAGCATCAAAGAAGAACCATCGAAGAAGAAGAAAATCATCGTCCAAAAATCATCGTCCAAAAATCATCGAAGAAGAACAATAATCATCGAAGAAGAAGAAGAAAAATCATCGAAGAAGAAGAATTGAAGAAGAATCAAAGAACCATCGAAGAAGAATCTTTCGATGAATAATCGAAGAAGTTGAAGAATTTCATCGAAGAAGAAGAAGAAGAAGATTCATCGAAGAAGAAAAAAGAATCATCGAAGAAGAACAAAGAATCGTCGAAGAAGAAGGTTCATGGAAGAAGAAGAAGAAGATTCATAGAAGATTCTTAGATGAAATCAAAGATTCGTTGAAGATTCGTCGAAGAAGATTCGTCGAAGAAGAAGAAGAAAAAAAAAGATTCGTCAAAGAAGATTCATCGAAGATTTGTCATTAAAGATTCATCGAAGAAGAAGATTCATCGAAGATTCATCGAAGAAGAAGAAGAAAAAGAAGATTCATCGAAGAAGAAGATTTATCGAAGATTCGTCCAAGGATGCTCTACCCCCCCCCCCTCCTCTTCCACCGCCTCATGTCTCTGTCGGCGTTCTGGGCTCCTCCCCTGCCCAGAACACTTCCTCAACTGGTCGACCTCCAGTCAGCAGGACAGGAGGAAGTTCCCATCTTATGCAGGTACAGAGCATACCGCCCGGAAGCCGGCATTGGAGAGATTGGGAAAGTCAAACGATCACGGTCGTTCAGTAAAGGCTAAGGTCGTTGACCAATGCCCTTCGCCTGAGCGCCAGTCAGAACCCACTCATTCCTCTAAGCGTCGGACCTCCAGCGGCGTTGTTGCCAGTTCATGCTCCGACAGGTCTTCTCAGGGAAACTTTTACCTCTTCGATAACGGGGTCTTCATCCCTGTTGACCCCAGGATATCGCTGCTGATCTATGAAGCACGGGTATTCCAAAAATAGTGTCGTACGAGTACTGGGTACGGATACGGGTACGGGAATGGGTACGGCAAAAAAATACCCGGTCCGGTACTTTTGACCGAAATGGGTACGGGGTGGGTACTTCAATGGGTACTTAGGTGGGTACGTTTAGACCAAATTATAAATTTTCAAATATTAGAAGGGGCTAAATGTAAAGGAATCCAAAGTATTGGGGTTTATACTGTAATTTCAATCAATATAACCTAAAAATGTTTACTGAGACGTGAAATGTTCTCAAACCCTCGTCTGTTCCTCTCCCGCAAAACAAAACCCTCGCCTGAACTCTCAACCCCCTCGTCTGTCCCCTCCTCTCCTCTCCTCCGTCAACCCCACTCGTCGTCGCCGAACTCCCCCGTCGTCCTCTCCAGCGACGTCCTCTCCAGCGACGTCGGTCTCCTCTTCCGCAAAACCCGCGTCTGTCCTCTCCCGCAAAACCCCCGCCGTTCGCTTCAGAACTGGGCTGCGACTGGGCTGCGAGCCTGCGACATCGATTAGTCTCCTCTCGTTTGTGTTCTGCGACATCAATTCTTCTCTCCACTGAAGCTGATCTCTCATTCATGTTCTGCGATTTCTGTCCAGCAATTACTCTCATCTCCAAAGTAAAGGTATATGCATCTTCGACTCTCTCCAGTGGTACTGTACCTAAATTATTTCATTGTTTTTATGCAAAATTATTTGACTATTACACAATTTTTTAAGAATATGAGTTCAACAAGTAGTATGGGTTCAAGTTCAAGTGGTACTAGTACTCCTAATGAAGATGTTAATGCTCCTCTTTGGAATTATGTGACTACAATATCAAAAAGGGGTGACGGTGTTAATAACACAAAATTCAAGTGCAATTTGTGTCAGATAGATTTTCAGGGGTCATATATGAGAGTCAAAGCCCGTTTGTTGCTAATTAAGGATAAAGGAATTAGATTGTGCTCTGTTATGAAAGAGAAGTCTAAAATTCTTTCCGAAATAAGAAAATTACATGAAGAAGCCGAGACTCGAAAACTTATGGCTAAGCCTAAAAATATTCCACTACCTCCTCCATCTATGACCATTGAAGGTGTTGGGGGTTTTAGATTGGAAGGATATGAGCCAAAGAAAAGAAAGGCAATTGGTAGTACTCCATTGGAGAAGGCAATGAATTTAAGTGCCCGAG
>NMUG010004566.1:0-13757 GCA_002855965.1 Monotropa hypopitys | reverse complement strand
TGCTGATCCACTTGTTGCCGGTCCATCTACGCGGGAGCCGTCCAGTCTTGTTCCTGATGGCGCCTTCTACGCGACTGGGAAGACCAAGCAGAACAAACAAGCCCATGGAGGCGACGTGTCGGCCTTCACCCTTGCTGAAATTGCTAAGAGGACCCTGGGAGGCTGCTCTCCCACTCCCCTGCGAGGGGTGGTCCAAACTGGCATCAAAGTGGCAATCCCACCTGCCACTGCTAAGGTAACCCCTCCAGCATCTCCTCAGTTTTGTCCTGTAGTCCCTACGACGGCTGATCATCCCCCACGCGTCGCTCCAAAATTCATGGTTGATCCGCCAGTAGTTCTTGCGGCTGCCAAGAAGTCGAAGAAAGATCCTATTGAAGCTAGGCAGCAGGAGGTCGCTGCCGACACTGCTGGGAGTTTTGCTGGGCCATGGGATCCCGTCATGCTGAGAGACGACGGGATTCCCGTGAGGAAGGGCGACAAAGTCCTGGATAGATCCAATGTTCGTGAGCTCTGCCGCTCGGTGATGCTCCCTGTAGATGTTGTAGAGGATAAAAAACAGAGTTCGCGGGAAGTGTTCCCCCGCGCGCTAGTTTTCTCGCTGAAGATAATCACTTTCTGATGCTCATGTTTCTATCCAATGTTTATGCTCCTTGTTTTCTCACATTTCCTTTCTTTATTTCTGAACAGGAGCTGCAATGCTCAACTGAGCTTGACTCTCGGATCAGCCTCCTCCAAATAGAAAATAGTAAGGCTGCCGAGAAGCTGAAAGTCTCAGCTGACCTTGTGAAGGAGCTGAGGGGGAAGCATGAGGAGGACAAAAAAGCGCTGGAGGCCTCAAATGTCGAGGTGGCGAGGTTGAAGGGCATGATGTATGCCTTAGAGAGAAGGCGGTTGAAGGGCCTGGCAGATGCCCGTGCTGAGCTGGAGTCGAAGATCAAATCCTTTGATGTTGAGAGGAAGACCTTCGAGTCTGAAAGGAAAAACTTTGAAGATGAGCGGGCATCTCTGAACAAGCAACTGAAAGAGAGGAAGCTAGAGCTGGAGCACTCACAGAAATATGCCTCGGACTGCTACACTAAGGCCTATGACAAGGGTGCATAGGCAACTAAAGCGAATTACGAGCGGCAGTTCCAGGAGCAGCTCTCAGAGATTAGAGAGGTATTCTTCCCGGAGATCTGGATCCTCGCCCTGAATGCATGCAGTGTTGGGGCAGATTCCTCCTTGCAGATGGAGAACCACCTCGCCTCTGGCAACGCACTCCTTTCGGCACCTCCATCTGCTCAAGATCCTCCATCAGCTATTGATGGGGCCTATGCTTTTACAACAGTTGTCCCTCCTGCTACTTCAGCCTCGACTGATCCTCTTGCTGAAGGTAGCCTCCCGGACACTCCTGTTGTCGGACTGGTGGATAAGACTGGTGAGGAGGAAACAGTGGAGAACCAAGCTTGACTCATCCTTGTCTTTTTCTTTCTTTTATTTGCTGTTTTTCTTTCTCTTTCTTTGCACTGTGCTTGCACCCAACTTCCTTTCAAGTAATGGAAAGCTGTCTTTTCTACTTTGCTTTGTCTTTTCTTTTTTCTGCATTATAAGGTTATCCTTGGGACTTTTGTCCCCTTAAAGATTTCCCTTAAAGTGATCCGCACTGTGGCACGGTGTCCTTGGAACTTACCTAGTTCCCCAAAGGACCTTACCCTGCTCAGCCGTACTGCAGAAGCTGTATTTTTTACTTATTCTTTCAACCATGGATAATCTTGGGACTACTTGTCCCCTATAAGACGTTTTCCATAGGTTGTGGGCCTCTGCTCGGCACTTCAGATCATTTCCTTGGGATTTATGATCCCCTATAAGGTTCTGATCTTAGGACAACTAGACTAAGCATTCTCTGCTCGGGACCATTGTCCTGATCTGATTTTGAGATTAGTTCCTTGGGATTTCTGGTCCCCTGTAATGTTTTGATCTTGGGATAACTATCCCGAGTATTCTCTACTCAGGACCGTTGACCTTTACTAGTTTTGAGATTAGTTTCTTGTGATTTCTGGTCCCCTGTAAGGTTCTGATCTCGGGACAACTATCGTGAGTGTTCTCTACCCAGGACCATTGACATTTACTAGTTTTGAAATCAGTTTCTTGGGATTTCTGGTCCCATGTAAGGTTCTGATCTCGGGGAAACTGTCCTGAGTATTCTCTACCCAGGACCATTGCCCCTAGTAAGGAAGTGGAGGCTTGTCAAGTATCTGCTTCCTTACTCCAAGTAAGCTTCCGAATACTGATGACTGGATCTGAGTGAAGTTGGGATTTCATTGATAAACTCTAATACATTGCCAAAAAAGAAATACTACTGAAAAAACTTCTTGAGGTTGAAGACATTCCAGGTGCATGGGATCTTGCCTCCATCTAGATCTGTCAGCCAGTATGCTCCCTGGCCTGCTTTCCCGATCACCTTGTAGGTCCCTTCCCGTTCCTTCTGAGCAAAGGTCCAGGGACTCGTGAGGGGTGCTAGGTCTGCTGAAGGAGAGTGGATGATGGGCGAAAATTTCTGACATTTTTCGTAATTCCTGACATAGACCTTGGCATCTTCTTGCATGTACGACCACCAATATTCCTAGAAGATGGCCTTGTGGGCTATGGGACGCCCTACTGTATGACTGCCTCACACCCCCTTATAGATTTCGAATAGAAACCGTTGAACAAGGTCAGGGTGTACATAACGCAAGTACGGTCCTGTGAAAGATTTTCTGTAGAGAATCTTCCCTGGAGAGAGCCGGTACTTGGTTGAATTTGATTTTTATTTTGTGAGCTTCCTTCTTGTCTGCGGGGAGCTCATCATGCACTAAGAAATTGATGATAGGATCCATCCAGCTCGGGTCTGTATCCAGATCGAGGGTCTCATCTGAGTCCATCGACTGGATGCTCGGATCGGACAGAGAATCGACACTCATCGTGTAGTGGAGCTCAGAAGGTACGAAGGAGGCCAGGCAGGCCAAGGCATCAGCGTGGATGTTTTGTCTAGAGATGATTTGGACCATTCCTTATTTATTCAATTGCTGGAGAAGCTTCTTAGCTAGGGCTACGTAGGATGCCATCCTGTCGTCCTTAGTGGCATATTCTCCTGAAAGTTGGTTGACCACGAGCTGGCTATCACAGTGGATGAGTAGATTTTCGGCTCCACACCTCCTTGCACTTTTCAAACCCATGAACAGTGTCTCATACTCGGCCTCATTATTGGAAGCTTTGAAAGATAACCAGATTGACTGTTCCAGGGCCAGTACTTCTGGGGACAAAAGGACTATGCCCATCTCGGATCCTTTGTTGCATGCTGATCCGTCTACAAAGAGCTTCCATTGTTCCCCTTTGTGCGGCTCATCGGCGTCTGGAAGTGCAGGATGGACGGGAATGGCTTCGTTGTCCTGCACCTGGGTTTGGGGTGTCCGTGCGAGCTCGTGGGAGAACTCAGCCACGAATTTCGCAAGAATCTGACCCTTTGTGAGGCCCCAAACCGATAAATAGACCAAAAATATATTTAAATTATCGTCCCTATAGTTTTAGTAATTTTTGAGAAATTACTAGAATTTATTTGAAGTATAAAAATAAAGTTTGGAGTTAAAATGGTTAAGGTCGAGAAGTAAGGGGCCCAATTAAAGACTGCCTGGAATCCCAAGCAAAAACCATCTGGAACCTAGCAGGCAGGCCCAGCCCATCCGGACCACCAACCCTGCTGACCAGCCCAGCTCATCCCAGACCCGAGTGCCCCAGTGGCTGCGCGGCAGCTCTGCCAAGCTGCAGGGTTAGGTCCCATCCGGACTAACCCGCCGCCTGACACGGATAGGACAACTCAGTCGCAGGTTCATGCTGTCACAACAAAGGGCTCAGACCTGACTTTCACTAGACAACTCCCTGACCTCTTCGACAGGTTTAAGGAAAGATCAAATCGGCCATAAATGCTCCCAACTATCCCCAACCTCTCCGGATTCCTATAAAAGCAGTCATTGTGGAGCATTCAAGCCCTCCGTGAAACAAGATTCTAGAGAGAGAAGCTCTGATCTCCGGACACTTAGTGCTCGGCAGATCCTCCCCCTCCTTAGTAACTTATCCTACCAGTCTCCACCCCTCCAGCAAGTTCCTCAAGGCCTTCGGACAGCCTTGTTCCCACCTCTGTCGAACCAGCATTTTCGACCGGACCTCAGCTCGGCAACTCTTTCCAGACCAGGAGCCCTCATCAGGTATGTCATAAGTCCTTCGGTAAACCAGATTTGTCCCTTCCATTAGCTCGGCAAGTCCATTAAGGACTTAATCGCACTATCATCAGCTCGGCAGATCACCCTTGGCACTGCCGAAGCACCCCTGCCTTAGTGTTTCAACTCGGCACTTATCCAACTGGTCCGAACTAATCCTTGGACCCTCTGGCTGAACTATTTTTAGCTCGGCAATTAGACCCGAACCATCCCAGAAGCACCTCTGACATTCCCAGGTCACTTGTCGACCTCCCACCTACCGGAGCACTTCTTCTCGGCAAAAGTGACAGTCCGCCTCTGCACATCCTTAGCTTTTTCAGCTCGGCTTAGCATCTAATAGCTCGGGCAATCAGTCCTGGAGCCTTAGGACCACCTTGTTATCCTTTTCGACTAATAGTTATGTCCGAAGCTCCAATTCCCGCACTACCGTAGTCCTCCAGTACCTTTCCCCCCTACTCAGCAAACTCTCTGTTCAACAGAGCTCTGCTCGGCAGAAGTCAGTCAGCTCGGCAGCCTTAGCTCGACACCCTACCAGTCCGACAGCTTTCTTCTCGGCTGCTCGACAAATCCCAAAAGAAATGCCTAAGTGATCTTTTTAGCTCGACAACAGACCCCTTCGGTCCAGTATGCCCTCCGGACCAATGATTTAGTTTCCCGAACACTATCCGATCACTGTCCTCCGGACAGAAGGCCTTCAGGCAGGAGCTCAGCTAGCCGACCAGTGGAAGTCCGGCCAAGACTAGTCTGACAGCTCAGCTTGGTAGAACAGTAGCTTAGCTCGGCAGAAAGCTTAGAATGATGTATTAAATTATTTTGACAGACTTGAGGTGATTAGAAGTTGAAGGAAGAATCATACCAAGGAAAAGGTGAATCTCTATATGCCTTTTTTACTCGTACGACTTTAAAAATGCTAAAACATTTGTAAATATATGATTTATGCTATTGAGCATTTCACCCTATTATGTTGTTTCTTCACAAAAGAAAAATGGCATGTACTCTCTCTTTATTACCATGGATTGGCAAAACAGAAAAGATGTTTTATGATTGAACGACATGAACGGTGACACGGTAGCTCGTCGCCGGGGGCAGATTCAGAAACCGGCGAGATGGGGGTAATAATGGATCAATAGCCAGGTTGATCATAGTGATATCACGACTATGCAAATCTAATTGGGGTCGCTCTCTAAGGTTACTGGTAACGTGAAGAGCAGCATGATAAAATCATGTCGGAAAATCTGAATTGAAAATGGAAAATGCAAACATAAAAGTTAGCTATGTGTTGAAGGACATTGAGAAGGCCATAGGCATAACTATTTCAACCACATGTATAGGTTTTGAGCTAATAAGCCCCCACTTATTATGTTGGAAAAAGGAAGAAAAGTGATTTCGATAATACGTTGTTTATCCATGAAAGCGTATAATTTTAGCATATCCTGATTCACTCTAGCTTTATGCTTATGCGTTTTCTAAAACTCTTTTCAGGTATCGAGGAGGATTAGCTTGGAGCATAGTATTTTATTGCACCTTTTTTATGTATCTCTTATTTTTTATTGTAAAGGCCTTATGAGCCTTGAGGATGTACCGATCATGTGGAATTAATGAAATTTGTCACACTGGTTTTGTTCAGTGCTTCCGCTATCTTTATGTTATGAAATCCCTAAACTCATTGTTAGTAGGCCTTTGCGAGCTTGCTCGTTGGCCGATCATGGCCCGTTAGGATTGGGTCGTAACACCCTTAACCGCAGTGCGGGGCACATATCTGATGTCATATTCTCCAAGCTCAATTGACCAATCTGTCACTCTCCCTAACAGATCTGCCTTTTTCAGGACAGACCTGATAGGATGTACGGTTGGCACCTCTATGGTATGAGTCAGGAAATAATGATGTAGCTTTCTTGAAGTCATCACTAGTACTAAAATTAACTTCTCCAAAGGAAGGTACCTGGTCTCTGCATCCAGCATGGTTTTACTGACATAGTATACTGGCTTCTGTTTCCCTTCCTCCTGCTTGATCAGCACGACACTCACTCATGCTCTGAGACTGCTAAATAAACGATCAGCGTATCTCCTGGATTGGGCGTAACGATGAGCAGTGGCGCGGACAAGTATTTCTTCAAACCCTGAAAAGCCTTTTCACAGTTTGCCCCAGGTGTAATCTGTTCTTTTTCTTAAAAGCTGGAAGAAGGGTCTGCATTTGTCTGATGAGCGGCTGATAAATCGGTTGAGCGCGACAACCATCTTAGTCAAACATTGCACCTCCTTGGTCCTTCCCAGACTTTGGAGGTTTTGCAATGCAACTATCTGATCGGGGTTTGCCTCTATGCCCCTCCGAGTCACCAGATGACCCAAGAATTTTCCGGAACTTACCCAAAGGCACATTTGGAGGCATTTAGCCTTAGCTTGAAATCTCTAAGTATTTGGAAGGTACGACAAAGGTTGACCAGGTAGGAGTCCGTCTCCTTGGACTTGACCACCATGTCATCAATATAAACCTACAAACTCATACCCAGCAAATCTTTGAACATGAAAGTTGCCAGCCTTTAGTATGTCGCCCAGGCGTTGCGCAGGTCGAAAGGCATTACTCTGTAGCAGTACAATCCCAAAGGCATAATGAATGATCTCTTCTCCTGATCGGACTCATACATAGTGATCTGATGATAACCTCTGTAGGCATCCAGGAAGCTCATCCGCTTGTATCCCGGTGTAGAATCCACCAGTTGATCGATTTTTGGTATGGGGAAATTGTCCTTCGGGCAAGCCTTGTTCAAACTTGTGAAGTCAACACAGACTCTCCATGTTCCATTCTTCTTATTGACCACAACAGTGTTGGAGAGCCACTCTGGGTAGTATACCTCCCTGATGGCCCTGGATAAGTCGGTCAACTTCCTCCATGACTACTTCTGAGTGTTGTGTGGCTGGTCGTCTCCTCTTCTGCATTACTGCCTTGTGGCAGGGATCAATGTTCAGCCGATGACATATTATGCTCGGCTGTACCCCTGGCATTTCCTGTGGGGTCCAAACAAATATGTTGGTGTGATCCCGCAGCACCCGGACCAATTCGGAGGCATCTGTCTCGGGGAGTTCATCCCCGATAAAAAAATACTGTTACTCGTCAGTCTCGTGGGCGGGAACCTTTCTCAGGTTCTTAACCACACGGGTGGAGGGGTCCACGCCCACATCCTCCAAGTCAGACTGATCTGGGACTTCAATGGATTTTACCTGTTCGGCATTCGGGATGGATTTGATGGAAGCCATGAAGCAATTTCTGGAAGACTTCTGGTTTCCTCTGATGCTCTCAATCCCCTTGGGCCCGGAGAATTTGATAATCTGATGGTAGGTAGAAGGGATGACCCCCATTTTATGCATCCAAGTGCGCCCAATGATGGCGTTGTAAGCTGATGGCACATCTAACACCAAGAACTCCGTATCCATGGTCACCTTCCCTGCTCGGACGGGGAGGGTGATGACTCCTAAGGGCCATACCGGCTCTACGCTGAATCTGATAAGTGGAGTCTTGGTTGACTTGAGGTCCGCTTGGGTGAACCCCATTCTTTTGAAAGCCTGGAAGTACATAATGTCGGTGGAGATGCCCTGATCCTCCAAGATCCTTTCAGTATCATACCTGTTGATGTTGAGGGTGATCATCAATGCATCGTTGTGCGGGAAAACAACCTCGTCCAAGTCCTCCTCTGAAAATGAGATCTGAACAGGTTTCCCGCACTGCTCCCTCTGGCGCTTATGCCTGAGCTCCAGAACATGGTGCTCGTGGCCTTCTTTCCTTTTCTGTGAGCGGGACTCGGCCTTGGAGCTCGGCTCTATGGCTCTATGGATCATTGTCATGGTACCAAGTGTAGGTAGATCCTCATCTGAAGAATTGTCGCACATCTCCATCCGTGTAGGCCTAGCATCCTGTCTGGGTGTCTGGACGATGTACTTCTTCAGATGACTCGTCTCCACGAGGTCTTCCAAAAATTGTTTATAGATCTGGCATTGTTCGGTCATGTGACCAAACTCTCTGTGGTAATTGCACCTGAGTCCCGTCACCTCCAGTTCGGCTTAGTTTCCTCCTTGCTTGGCTGGCCATTTCCAGAAAGGCTCGTATTTCAGGGGATGAACCATTCTATAGATAAAAGTGTTGAACTTTGTTTTGATGGCTTTGTATGCTTCAGGGCCTGGTCGGGGCATCTTGTGAGCAGTCTGCAGAGCGGTCTCAGACTCCTTTACTTCTCGGAATGAGATTGCTGGGATGCCTTCCTCTTTCTGCCAACAGAATCCACCACGTGGGTCCGGTGCGATCTGTTGGCGTGACGACCTACCTCTATGAGGGCTTTCTCTTCCAGTTTTGTGTGTTGTTCCACCTGCTCCATCAGCTCGGGAAAGATCTCTACAGGGTTCAGGGTCAGAGACTCCCTCAGCTTCTCACCAAAGGAGAGCCCTAACCTGAATATAGACACTGACTGGCACTCGGTGCAGTCCTCATCCTCGTTGTAGGTGTCAACATACCTTCCGGCATAAAACCTAAGAGTCTCGTCCGAACATTTTATCAATGTCGTCAGAGAGTCAAAGTGCTTTGGCCCAGCGCAGCTAGTCATGAACCTAACTACAAAGGTTTCGGCCAACTGCTCCCAATCACAGATTGATCTGGGTGCTAACTTGTGATACCGGTTGAGCGCTGTCCGGTCCAGACTGGATGCAAACATCTTGCAATAAAGGCTATCATCTCCTTCATGCAAGATAAGGGACTACTGAAAGTCCATGAGATGTGCTACAGGGTCCGTCCTCCCATCATACTTCTGGAAATTGGAAAGGTTGAAACCCCGGAGGATCTGGTAACTACTGATTTCCCTGGAAAGAGGGGTGGAGGTAATCTGTTGGACGGACTTTTTCGTGGTCTCTTAGGCCGTTTCCCGACCCTTAAGATGCTCATCGAGCCACGTCCTCATATCTTTGAAGTTTGCTGGCGCAGAGCTGACCGGGGCTGGATTCTGTGGCCTCATAACTTGTGCGGGAACCCTTGGACGAAGTTGGTCCCTGAGGTCCCGCATGCGGGGTGCCGATTTCTGATGCGAGCTTCCCGCATGGCTGTTCGTTTTACTCTAGTTTTCGCTGGGCTGGGGGGGATCCCGAGCTACCCTACGCCATTCTCGGCGACAGAGTGAGCCCCTCCTTTCTCTGCTGTTTTGCTGGTGGGTCCTCCCTGTTCCTTCTGGCACCACCACCTGGTTTTCAGAAGGGCAAGGGGGTCCTTTCTCGTCTGGCTTGTTTGAACCTACGAGCATCTCCGTTGATGGCCAACGGATTTCTGCCTTTCCTCAGGCTGTTTGGACAGTCTTGCTACTTGCAACTCCAAGCGCTGGATCGCCTGGTTCTGGTTCCTGATGATCTAAGTCATGTTTTCGTCTCTGATCGACTTGGACCTAGTTGGCGACAGAGTGTACTCGGATCGAGACCTATTGTCTCCTTCCTGGGAGTGTTCCATCTCCCTGTTTCTACAACGTGTATCTTCTAGGATGTCGTCCTGTATCCTCAGTGGGTTTCCAGCGCCTCTGGCAGGGATTTTAGAGGTCCCTCCTGTTTGGACCATTTCCCGTTTTTTGGTAAAAATTAGCGTCCTGAATAACAAGGACAGTCAGGTATAAAATTTCGGAAGAAATTGGTGACTTTATTTATTTGGATCACAAAAAAGATAGACCAAAGTCTCAAAATTACGATAAAAGGACAAAAAAATTATGTCCTTTATAAAAATTATTTATCTTAATTAAAAGGATAACTAATTTTTATAAGAGGAATATCACTACAATGAAGATGTTCTAGAAGACTAAACCGCTCAAGGACAGTCATGGACAAGTGTTGCAACGATGGAAGAGCAATTACACGAACTGAACCAGATTCGAAGGAATCAAAAGGGGGGAAAATAGCCAAATTCAAACAAACATGAAGGCTATATAAAGAAGGAGCCAGAGAACAAGCGAAGGACGGAAAAACCAACAATCTCAACAGTTACTTTTCTTTAGCAGTTTTTATTGCATATTAGGAGTAGTTATAAACTTCTGTCGACAAGATCCATGTTCTGTCGATTTGTACTATCTTTTGAAGATTATAAAAGAACATCCTTTGTTGATCTTCAATTCATTCCATCTCATTGGTTTTCATCGGTTTCATTGCTTCCAAAGAAGTCCTAAAACAAGGCGTGAAACAGTCGCACACCTTATCCAAAACAGTTACATTCCCAGCCATTTATTATTCCTGTCGACTGAGACATAAAAGGAATAACAATTTCAGAATTTTTGACAAACAGTTTTTGGCGCTAGAAGGAGGGGGCTAGGAATGCCTCCACGAGTATCCAAGAGACACGACTGGTTGTTAGTGATCTTTCTCGGTGCCGGAGGAGGGTCAGAAAGGGTGGCTACTGGATTCATCCCCTTCCCATTCTCTTTTCCGAAAATGCTAGGTATTTATTTTCATGGTTCGCCGTCTTTTCTCGACTGGTTTCGAGCTCTAACTTGCTTTTCTTGCTTTTGTGGGTGGATTTCACACAGATGGCGCCAATTGTGCGAGGGTAAAATGAGCTTATACTACCGTTGTCAGTAAACAACTGCTTTTCTGGATTATCTTATCACCCTTCCACCTCACTCTGACTCCAGGTGTTCTTGTGCTCAAAGAAAACAGTTAGAGGACCTCCCGCCTCTTGCGGCCGGAAGGCTTTCCGATGACTAAGTTGGTCCTGATCGAAAAGGAAACTGTAAACTGTAAGCACAAGAGGGTGTGAGAGCAAAATGGCATGTACCGTCCACCGGTGGCTTGACTCCTACTTATATATGCCTTCCTTCCGGGTTTCTAGCTTCTCGCTGGAAATGAGGTCTTCCTAGGACTCCTCGTCCATTTCTCTCGTGTCCGATGCGTGTCTGCCACATTCTTGGCAAGATTGCATGTCTGTATGCCTTTTACTATTCTTGGGAACCGAGTGTTCTCTTGGGAAGGGGGAAGTCTGACACGCGTGCTGCCACACCGTTCTTTGGCTGACCGACACGTGGACTCCTCGTCTTCCACCCCTTCTTGTACTATTTTACTGGATGATGCGCTAGCGGATGTCAGCCGCACAGAGCCGACCTAATCCGCACAGCGGGCTCTTCTGGTGCTGTGCTGGGTAACTGTCTTCCATGTTGTGGGGATGCTGCCGCACTGGGTAAACAGCTGGTCTGCAAGTGGCAAAGGCTAGCTATATCCCCCACGATCCTCCACGTGTCCCTGAACAATCTTCTGCCCAACCACTAGGGTGTGAGTCACTCTGGACCCACCTAACCGGTAGCGCGGGGATCATTGGACACGTGGTAGTCTTTATCCAATGGGGATCTAGCAACGCCGCACAGAATAGATGGGTCCCCGTACTGAATGGATGCTGATGACATGACACCATGTGGCCGAACTGCCGTCGGAGG
Organism: Monotropa hypopitys; assembly: GCA_002855965.1. Classification (NCBI taxonomy): domain Eukaryota; kingdom Viridiplantae; phylum Streptophyta; class Magnoliopsida; order Ericales; family Ericaceae; genus Monotropa; species Monotropa hypopitys. The sequence continues at coordinate 2,086 of NMUG010004566.1, read as the reverse complement.
CTGGGATAGTACCACTATATCTTTGACACGTGGCAAATGTTGATTTACCCCACCACACTTTTAATGACTTAATGATACACACAACACTTAAAATGGACACTTTAGGTTGGATTTGGTTTAACAATTTTATTAGATTATTTTTTGTATTTATTTTTTTATATTTATTAATCCGCCTCCACAAGAGATTTCAAAAAAACTAAAAAATGCACTTTACTTTCAAAAACTTCATAGAAGACAAAAATAATTCCAAAAACATTTGTCTATTTTGGATTATTTTCAAAAAAAATTATTTTGGTTATAATTGTTTAGTATTTACATTTCACTGACCAAGACGAACACTAATTAACAAAAGAATTGACATAAAACTTTCAAATATGACTTTTTTGAATAAAAACAAAAAATTAATTTAAAAAGAATAATCATGAATATAGATAGTCCGTATAGGAACTTTGTACTATATTTTACATAGTTAACCAACAGATATTAATAAATCACATCAAAGATCTTATCATTAATACTATAATTTTTTTGCATTATCAAATTGTTGGAAATATAGAATGAAACTATTTATTTTATATTGGAAGAATGACAAAAATACCGTAATTGTCGTTTTCTGGTTGAGTCGCGGACTAGGTCGCTTTCTTTAAGACATTTTGCGGCTTTACACTCTCTGTGCAAGTAATACAATCTCGTCATCCCCAGTATAAAACAGCCCAGAATACATCCTCTATCTCGATCACTTTTGCACGACCAGTGATCGGAAATCAATACACTTCCAATCTTGCTCGTACTCGTTTTACTTACAATCACCGTTGCAAGTAAGTTCTTCATCAGAAATTGTTACAAAAAATAACATACTTTTGAGGGAAGATCTTCTAATCTTTATTGTAAAAGAAATTTGTTGAGAATGTAAAAGAAAGTACAAAGTATTGCAATCTTTCTCACTTCTTAAATAGATGTTAACACATATTTTTATTAAAATACTCTTTTTAGTTAAAAGACACATTTTAGTTAAAAGACATCTTTTATTTAAAAGACACCTTTTATTTAAAAGACATATTTTCGTTAAATAACTATAAAAACCGTTTTCTAAAATTAACTGTTTATAAAATATTTTTTAATAAATTGTTTATAAAACATTTTTCTAAAGACACTGTTTCGCTAATAGTCACCAAAGTGAACAGTCGTGTTTGTTTATAAAAACTGGTTAAAACATTTATGAACAAATAATCACAACAGTTTAAAAATGCTAAAATGTTTTTCTAAATAACTGTTAAAACGTTTTATTTTTTCTAACGTAACATTTAAAAACGTTCTAATAAAAACGTTTCGAAAATAAATCTGTTTTTTCAAAAATTAAAATGTTCAAATTAATTTTTGAAAAACTATGCGGGTCGCGTGCGCACACGCGATGCCAAATCCGGAAATTCGCATCCCCCCTGCACGCGTACATGCGGGGGTGTGCGACGCGGGCATGTACGCCCGGTTAAAGGATTTCCAGATCGGAATCCCCGAATGGCTTAGAACCCAAACTCAATCCCCAAGCGCGCGAGGGCCCCCCTAAGCCCTCGTCATTTTATTAACCAAAGGGAGTGCCCAATTAAATAAGGAGGACAACCTTCCTTGGGTTTTCCAATGTGGGATTCAAGGTTCTTTAAAAACTATACACAAACTCAACAATCCCTCACTTATATATTTTTAAAAACTTATCATGAGCAAGAAGTTATGTAGATGTGCATAAGTATAGGTGTCTTTCGACTTGAATCTTTACATAGTGATAGTGCTTCATCAATAAGTTAGAGTGATTTGTGATCTTGAACTCTACATGTGAAAATATTGTCGCGCCCCGAAAATTTTCCGGTTTTCCCTGACCTTCTTCCCACGACGGCGGTCGCGAGGGAGGTTGCGTGCAAGGGGGAATTCCGTACTTTATTTTCTTTCGTTGGCTTAAATGCGACGGGTTTATATTGTAAAGAAGGACAGTTGGATTGTTTAACTTAAAAATGTCAAATTAATAACAAATTGCAATTGCCGAGACAATATACATTTTATTATTAATCTGTTTTTCGGAGTCGCCACCTGGCAT
>NMUG010004565.1:0-13758 GCA_002855965.1 Monotropa hypopitys | reverse complement strand
AGATATTTATGTGTAACTTTTGATTCTACTATTGCATGTTTTGTGTTACATGCTTATGTGTTAATTTTCATTTTTATGGATGACTGCTATGTGTCGCACAGTATGTGTTTATGCCATAGCATGATAATTGTTTCACATATTTGGAATTCATTATAGAATTATCTAGTAATTCTATGTTCAGTGTCTTTGAGAATATATGGATGGATGAGATTAATTAGTTCCAAAGTTTTGGCAATTGAATGATTATGAAGGATTAGAGGATCAATTTTTATAAGATTAATGCATGAAACTACATTAGTGAAGGCATATGAGGCTAGATTGTTAGAGTTAGCACGGTATGTTGTGAAAAAGGTGGACTCAAAACTTTAAGAGATGTTGGCAGTATTGTAGAGATTTGAAACCTAGTTTTACTGATCAGTTGTTAAATCCTTATGAGAAGGTTGTGGTGATTTTGTAAGTATGTAAGAAATGAGGACAATGTTGAATAAGGTCAAGTTTTATACAAGGAAAGAGAAAAAGGAATAGATTGAAGGTGAATCGGGGAGAAAAGCTTAAAGTTAGTAGTAAGTAGAGAACTATGGGTTCGAGGACAAAAATTTAAGGAAGAGAATGAGAAGTGTGAGTTCAAGATGAATTGATGAACAATTAAAAAAATTGAGTACTTTAAAAGGGGCCTGAAAAAGTTCGAGATTATTTGTACTGTGGATCATTAGATCATGGGGTTCGAAAGTGTTCTAAGAGAAACGAAATAGTAATGGACATAAATGTCATATATGTAGGAGGTTGAGTTATGTTACATTCCAGTGTTCGAAAATTGAAGTGTTAGATATCCCATATAGAAGTATTTTCACCGAATAGAGTAAATGGAAGTTCAACAGGTTCTAGTACTTTCGGCTATATTCTTGTAAGTGTTGTTAGAACTTCTCAATTGCACCTGGAGTCAATGCAAGTATGTCTTTTATTATAGATTGTATTTTTGTAAGATGTTTAGTGAGAAAACTGTTCTGTTTTAGGCAAGTATTATTAAAAAGATTTAATTGGGAAATCAGTGGGTTTATCATTGGAAATTCTTTGGATAAAATGGTGATCGAGGATTATTCTATCGAATTGGGTGAGCTTGTGGTGTGAGAAAGGGAAAGAAAAAGTAAAAAAAATATGTGTCAAGGGGGTAAGTGGGAATTACATTGTGCCAAAGAAGAATGTCAGAATAATATATTAGTTAAATCAAATTGCAATTGGAAGATAGGCAGAAGAATGTGAGAGGAGAAATACATTGTATATAGTGCAAGAAGAAGGAATTAATAGTGTTTCAAAGTTAGAATGTAATAGTGTTATCAAGCAAATTGTTATTTGGAAGTTCTATGAGAAATAGAGAATCGACAAGTTGAGGTTATTGAGTTGTAAGGAACGTTCCTGGAAGTTTATTAAAGTTGATATTATTAGAAAGTGGAATTATCAAATAATAGGGTTATGTGATTACATTATCGTGTGAAATCGTGATTTATGAGAGTTGCATAACTTGGGAAAGAATTATTGTGAGATTGTAAATTTCCTCTTAGGTTTTATTGGGATTTATTTGGTAGGCATCTGTGTTAGGAGCAGCATATTGCAAAATTGAAAGTATTAGTAACGTGAGTAAGAGTGAGTGATCGAGGGTTATGAGATCATATGTGTTGAGTATCTATGAGTTGCTAAGAGTGGGTTGCTAAGCTTTGATTTTTTAAGAAATGATGTGAGAGGAAGGATGTAAAGTAGAGTGAACTCATCGAAATGGATATACTTGGTATGCATTGGAGTTGGGATATCAGAGTAAATTATAATTGGGGAATTCCATGAGTAGGAGGTGTAATATTGAGAACTATAATGGGATTTGCATAGAACTATGAGTGCGATTAAGTTGTGGATTAGTCCTACGCTAATGAAGAGCATATGTGATATTTGAGGGAAAAATTTATAAAAGCGTGAATAAGTGTGATAGTTCTTAAGTGAAAGAAAAGTTTGTTATTGGAAGATGGTATTGAGTATTTTTCCTTGAGAAAAAGAAGTAAAACAACATTAGCACTTGTAATATGGAAATTGTTGAGGGTATAGTGGCTTGGTGAAGCATGTTTATGCCTTAAAGAAAATTTTTTATTGTGTGTGATGTATTGGAGTAGATGGCTTTATTGGGCAAAGCTAATATGGCAGTTAATGGTTAATGATGTAGAGATTGATAAAAATTTATTTAGCCACGATCCCCGAACTATAGTCCTTGAAGGACGGGCCAAATAAGTGAATTACTTGATCAAATGAGATATCCTTTAGGAGTCGACATGTACTTAGTGGATCCTGCAAGGTAAGTATTACTTGTGTGTGGAAAAAAGGATAGCAAGTGAAGTAAATCTGAGTAGTATAGTGAAAGCATAGTATGATTCTTATTGAATCCATATACCTCTTTATTCAAGTAACATAGTTGGACTTAATCACTTTATTTGTCCATATGTTTTAATGTGAGACTTTCTTTGCATGTACTAAGTTTTGCAAGAATGTGACATTTATTGTGAAAGTATTAAAACTGGCTTGTTTGAGGCAAGTTTGGTATAAGGACTAGAGGTACGTATGTGTGACACCTATTTTTGTGTGTGATGCAATTTACCCTCCGAGGGGTAGGCATGATTCAAAACTTGTGATTAAACTCGATTATAGTAGCATGATTTTATGCATGTATGTGAGTTGCATGCTTGTGTGCCATTATAGTAAAGAATGTGAAAGAATGATTGCCTAATATGACCAAATTTTTGGCATTGAAAAAGGGATGCTCAAAATTAATATTAACCGTAATTATGTTACGTTTGACATTGTATGTGAGAGGTGCACGCTTGAATGTGATTATTATGTCGTTTAAGATGGTTAGGTGTTATGTGGGTTATTTTGGCCATACATAATAAGCATTGATGATAATGCTGAGTTGCGAAATTAGCACGTTAATGATATTGCGATGTTAAAGTAAGGGTAGACGACACTATGCAATCCTTCATTATAAGCAACGATGTTGTTTATCAAGGTGTTATGTATTAGTTGAACCTAATATTTCGCGTTGAGAGTTTGAGGTTTTACTCTCGAGTGTGTAGAGTTATGAAAAATTTATAAAGGAAGTGAAATTATTAGTGGTGAAAATTTTGGTGTTGGTTTTGGGATTTGGAAATTTAAGTTATATGTATTTGGTAGAATTGAATTGAGTCTTGGGTGTCTATATGAGAAGTTGTCCAATGTGTTATATTCTGGTTATCGAGGGGAATAGTAAAATAAAAATTGAAGCGGTAAGATAAGGTATGACTTGTTTATGCTGTAATTATTGCGAGTAGTGGAACTATGGTTGTTGGAGACGTTGGAAAATAAATTTTAGTAAGCTCGTATTCGGTAAGGTCATGAGCAAATGTAAATAGTATTGACGTTTGAATTCTGTTGATGTCATTTGAGTTGTTGTGAAGTCAATAGAAGTGGAAAATGTTTGGCAATTGTAGGAGATAAGTTTCATTATTGATAAGTAATGCGAGATCAGATGAAGTGAATAATATTAACTTGTTAGTACGGAGTTATGGAGAGTACGAGTTAGTGTGGCAAGGTATGCATTCTTGCGATGAGTCATGTTGAGGCATGTGAGATCTTGTATAAGGAGTTTATATAACGTATGTCTTTGGGTATTAGTGTGATCATATAAATTCGGGAAGAAAGTATTGTGATTTTAGAAGCATAGAATTTTGAGGGCGAAATTTCTTTAAGGAAGGGTTAGTTGTCACACCCATATCTTTTTATTAAAATTTATTAATTATTGAATAATAAAAGCAAGAAGTCTAGAGAGAAAGAAATATTGAAGTTAATAAGCTAAAGGGCTTTATAATTCTTTTATTAAAGGGATTATGTATATAAAATAAGTATATATTAATTAACAAGTGTATATTATTAGAATAATGGCACACTGTTAAGGATAATGTGACATCTTCAACATAATCTAGTTTTTCTTCTTTATGTCTTCTTGCTTTTCCGGTAAAAGAATTGTTGTTTTCCAGAAATTGACTCATTGATTGAAGAACTTCAGAGACTCTTGTTGTGCTTTTCCGGTAAAAGGCATGTGGTCTTCCGATAAAAGAGAAATATGTTGCAGCCTTTCAGAGATCTTTGTTATGCTCTTCCGGTAGAAGGTGTTTGGTCTTCTAGTAAAAGAGAAATTTGTTGCAGCCGTTCAGAGATCTTTGTTAGCTCTTCCGGTAAAAGGCATGTTGTCTTCCGGTAAAAGAGAAATCTGTTGCAGCCTTTCAGAGATCTTTTTTATGCTCTTTCGGTAAAAGGCATATGGTCTTCCGGTAAAATAGAAATCTATTGCAGCATTGTTTTGTTCTCCCGATAAAAGATACATGGTCTTCTGGAAATTCATTCTATGCATTTTGTGCTCCTAGTGTTCTGCTGAATGTTCTTCCGGTAATGGGCTTCTGTTTCTCCGGAGGATCAAGTTTTATTTCTCTCTTGCATAATAGCTGTCACTTTTGTGTCTGTTATATGACAGTTGTACTTGTGGTTAAGCCGGTTGTATTCATGCATTTTAGATGACGGATATATTTTCTTAAGTCGGTTAGGTAAGTCGATTATATTTTTGTATAAATTGGGAGTAATCCTTTGTAATGGACAGTTAGTGAAATACAACAAAAATTCAATATATTTTCTGAGAAACTTTGACAGATTCAAACAAGGTTCTGCAACTTTTGGGTTTGGTTCAAGTCTGATCTACTTCGAATTTATCTATCAAAACTTCTTTGTTTCTTACCAAAATTTGACCAGATGATCTTCTAATGATTTGCAAAACTTTGATATTTTTAAAATATGAAAATATTACCTCAATTGATTGGAATAAAATTCCAAAGTTTTGCCGCAAGAGTTCTTCCTCAAATCACCCAGATACTATTCATCTTCTTCATCCTAGAACTTCCTGAAACTCAACCCCAAAGCCTATTGATCATCCCCAAAATAAAACCAGATGATCTACTGATAATTTACAATGATTCTACATTTTTAGAATTTTGATTGCTTACCTCAATTGGCTGATACAAAATTCATAAAATTATTGCCGCACTGGGTTCCTCTTCTTCCCTTAGCTTACTGTTTATCTTCCCCACCTACGAACCTCTGCGATTAGTTACAACACTTCACAATTTTAAGCCCAATTCTTTTTCTCACTCTATTCCTCTATCAATTTCCTCACACTCATATGATTGCTCAAGCTTTACAATTGATTTTATAGAGCACAAATATGACAATGAACTGAAAGCATCTATGGTTATATGACTGAGTTTACTTACGTATTCAATTGGTTTTCCACAATTTATTGATACCTCTCATAGTTAATTGACAACAAAACTTCATGCATCTAAACCTTCATCAGACATTGCCACGATTCAACTATAGACACAACTCATATTCTTATCTCTCATGCAAACTCACACGTAGATGGATACACACCAACTCCATAGCCACGTTTTACCCTCATCAACGACTCTCTCAGCACAATTTCTGACTTTTGCTTCCAAACCACAAAATTCGCATCTAACTTCCATTGCTTGCACTTTGACCCCTAGAATTTAATTAAAACTTTCAATCCTTCTTATTTTAGTTCTAATGCCTCAAATAATTTCATAAAAAAATTCACAAATTTCATAAAATTTCTCCAATTTCCTTAAGCCCAAAAATTTATTCTAAACCTCAATTATTATTTATTAATGACCTTTTTACATATATATGTCTTACAACTCTCCCCATCTACAGAAATTTCGTCCCCAATTTTTTTTGTTCTTTATGAACTCTAACTACCTCACTTCGTTATGGTTAATATTCTTTCTAACTTCAGCGTTCTTGATGCTTGACCCAAATTTCTGCCTTTATGTTCCTTCTCCTTCACCATCTTCTGATATTCCGGCAAATTTTGAACGTCTTTCTTTATTTCCTTAACTGCTTTCACTAAACCATCAAATGATAACTCTTGAATTTTTGGCAATCTACTCACTATTATCTCGTTCAACCCTCTTTTAAATATCTTAGATTTCCTAGCATTAGATTTTGCTAATACTTCGTCAAACTGAGCTAAGGCTTCAAATCTCAACTCGTACTCTGCTATGGTGTTATTTCTTTGCTTAATATTTTTAAATAATTCCACAAACTTCTTTTCCATTTTCCCCAACCACTTCTTAGCACAGCTATCACCTTTTGATCCTTCTGATTCTATCATATACAATCTTTTAAATTGTTTTAATGCCACAAGATCTGATTTCCTAATTTCGTCGTTCTCATTATTACCTCGTTCTTCTACATATTTCATCATCACAGATATGAATCTATCTATCTTCCCAATATCACTTTTTGATTCCCATGGCTTCTTCTTTTTACCTTCCTTCAATATATTGGACGATATTTCTTTCTCACGATCCATCTAACAATTTGCCACACTCAACATTACAAATAATAAATAATTATTAGGAACCGCTAAATCTCACCCGACTCATCAACACCCTATGTCCACAGTCCAGCTGACTCGACTCCTATAGTCTATAGAACCTCAAACCTATGCTCTGATACCAAAACTGTCATGCCTCATCCCTGATAACTATAAACCCAGCTATCCAAATATGAAACGTGAAAACAACATCAACTAAACACATCTACTATACGACAACTGAAATAAAACTCCACTAATCAGATTACAAATCTCTGATGATACAGACTCAAGAAATAAAAATACTGGACTCAAGGCCGATACAACTCTACTACAACACCACTAAATAACTACTACAACACAACTCAATAAACTGAGCAGACTCAGAGCGAGAGTTAAACATCCTCTCAAATATAATAAAGAGATAAATAAAAGACTCCCCAACTCTAACAACTACGACTCATTACAGCTAGATTGGACTGAACTGTGGACTCTAGCCTTCAACACCTAAAAAGAAAGGTACAAGCGTGCATCAGTGACGACGGCTGGTGAATACTTAAATGAAAAACATAAAGAAAAAAAGCAAAATAGCTAAGGATCACCATCTCTTTTAAAACACACACACCCTTTTCCAAAATAATTTTCTTTCACAAAGTCACCCTTTTCTACTCACACAACAATTTTTAGAACATATCTCTTATATCTCAAAACACCCTTTTATCTCTTTTACTCAACACAAAACACCTTTTTAGGTTTCTTTAATAATCACCATAAAATTATCCACTTAAGAAAATCACCAACTCAGGTACTCAAAAGATCTAATAGATCAAACACCACACCACACCTTATTTACTTGCACAATAATAGACAAGAGTCATTAAAGCCTGGTGACCACCCGTTAAGTCAGATCTGATACCATGGAATCATTCTCGGATAAGCAATAAGTAATGAACCAGGAGCTACTACACCGGCCATAGTGGTAAGGACTAGCACTTTTATCTCTAGGTGCGATATATATATATATATATATGTAATATCACTGTATCTCAATTGCACCACATATGCATTGCTCCATCTGTGCATAATGATCTATAGACCCACCTGATCTATGGCAAGGCTATTAAAACACTCCAAAAATATCATTTTGATAATTAACACCTCTTTCTTTTACTTTTCACCAAAACACAATACCATATTTATTTTTGAAATCATCATTTTGCACCACACTTTAATTAACTCAACATCATAATATTCATTTGAAATCCTCTTTAAGTCACACCAAAACCATGTTCTATATTGATCAACCAATTTTCATATATCTTCTCTTCTCAAATCACCATTTCATATTTGAAACACTTTTTCACAAATCATCACCCTTTTCTCAAATCGCCATTTTATATGAAATCATCTTTAAAACATGATTATATCCCATTTCAATATATAAATGATCTATAGGATTTATCACATTCTCAATCATTTCCAAAACACAACATTTTCGTACTATTAAAAGTAATAACTTACTTTAATTTACGAATTTCATAAAAGTGCTCATCTTTGCCGAAATTCCAATACTCTCAATGGCTCCTCGAACTCCTATAAATATTTTCTTAATATTAGATTATTATTTACTGCCTTAAAACTCCAAATTTTATATTTTCTCCAAAATTTCACATTTCACCCGAGCACCTAGATACCGGTATCTGCAATTTCCCAAATACTGGTTTCTGGCCCTTTCCCGAGATATAACAGTTGGGATACCGCATCTCAATTACCGGTTCCTGGCTACACGCTAGCTACCGCAGCACCAAATACCAGTTTCTCGGTACCAATTATATAATCTTCACTGGAATACCAGTTTCTTGCTTCACAGACAGCGGTTTCTTGCTTCTTTCCTTGGATACCGGTATCTTGGCTTTCTCAGATACCAATATCTGAGGAACTTTGACCGATTCGAACAAGGTTTTGTAGCAAAACGGGTTGGTTCAAGTCTGATCTACTTCGAATTTATCTATCAAAACTTCTTTGTTTCTTATCAAATTATGACCATATGATCTTCTAATGATTTGCAACACTTTGATATTTTTAAAATATAAAAATATTAGCTCAATTGATTGGAATAAAATTTCACAGTTTTACCACAGAGTTCTTCCTCAAATCACCCAGATACTATTCATCTTCTTCATCCTAGAATTTTCTGAAGCTCAATCCTAAAGCCTACTGATCACCCCTAAAATAAAACCATACGATCTACTGATAATTTACAATGATTCTACATTTTTAGAATTGTGATTACTTACCTCAATTGGCTGATACAAAATTCATAAAACTATTGCCGCACTAGATTCCTCTTCTTCCCTTAGCTTACTGTTTATCTTCCCCACCTACGAACCTCTGCGATTAGTTACAGCACTTCACAATTTTGAGCCCAATTATTTTTCTCACTCTATTCCTCTATCAATTTCCTCACACTCATATGATTGCTCAAGCTTTACAATTGATTTTACAGAGTCCAAGTATGATAATGAACAGAAAGCATCTATGGTTATATGATTGAGTTTACTTACGTATTCAATTGGTTTTCCACAATTTATTGATACCTCTCATAGTTAATTGACAACAAAACTTCATGCATCTAAACCTTCATAAGACATTTCCACGATTCAACTATAGACACAACTCATATTCTTATCTCTCATGCAAACTCACACGTAGATGGATACACACCAACTCCATAGCCACATTTCACCTTCATCAACGACTCTCTCAGCACAATTTCTGACTTTTGCTTCTAAATCACAAAATTCACCTCTAAATTCCATTGCTTGCAATTTGACCCCTAAAACTTAATTAAAACTTTCAATCCTTCTTATTTTAGCTCTAATGTCTCAAATAATTTCATAAAAAATTTCACAAAATTTATAAAATTTCTCAAATTTTCTTAAGCCCAAAAATTTATTCTAAAACTCAATTATTATTTATTAATGACCTTTGTACACATACAGGTCTTACATATAGTACTTTGGACCGTAGCCCCTTTTGAAAAGATTTGTACATCTCATGCCCTGAAAATAACTATCGCTATAGGCAATAGTTTGTGCGCCCCGCGCACGGTGCATCCTATGCACAATATCAATTTGGAGCATCCCCTGGTACCATATAGGTACGACTACACGTCCCACGCATACTCTGGTATGTCCCGCACACCGCTTGGATGTTCGTCCAAGAATGGACATACATCCCACGCAAGCCAATACTCATATATACATAAATATGTATCTCTTTCCAAATCTTTTTCCAAAAACCATGCCCGAAAGCCATTTTTTTCCAAAAAAACCTTTTATATGCATTAACAAATGCAAACATGACAATGCTTCCACAATGTGTATTTACTAAAACAAGTAAAACTACACAAGTAATGTACTATTAAAATACGATAATTCATACACTCGACGATATCATTTAGGTGAGTACTCCTTTATTCTTTCTGGGATTCTCTTAGTTTTCCACAATTATCCCTGTCAAAACTATTCAACAAAATCAGTCCAAAATATAAAAATTTGGATAATATATGCATGATTGTCATACCCTCACATACTCCAAGGATCTCAAAATCCCTTACACTAGTATGCATAATCATACTACAATTTTATTCTCATATATTCTTTATATGAAACCTATGACAAAACATGCATTACTTTCCACAAAGCTTTCCAATTCCCTAGAATCATAAGAGTTATTAACATACTATGACCAAAATATAATTCTTAAACAATCCTTCAAGGATTTCCCCATTACTTCCAATTCTTCCTTTATAAAATGTGTAGATCACACCACGAAGATCATCATATATGAATATGAGACTTACATATTCAAACCCTTCAAATAAAAATAGGGAATCACATCTATTTTTTATGAATTTTCCTTTAAGAAAATCATGCCAACTTGCTAACATCATTTCCCCCATGAATTTCTCTCCAACTTTACATATACAAAGTCATATATATAATCATAGGGATCCTTACACAACTTAGAGAATTCAACAGAAAAACACTAAGGAGTAAAAAGATTAGAACACTTACAAGTGGTCACAATGATCTCTCAAGAGACCCAACTCTTCTTCTCCAAAAATTCCTTCGAAGGTTTCTTCCTTCTTCAATGGAGAACTTCTCCTCTCTCTCTCTCTCTCTCTTTCTTTTTCTTTCTTTCTTTCTCTCTCTAGAGTGTAATGTGATACAAAATAAAGTATAATACATTTACAATCTATCCCAAACGTTTTAGGAGGATAACCAACCGTTCTAGGAGCCAAAACACCCAAATTTCCCTTAAAAATAAAACTATCACAGACCATTTGTCTGGACGAGGCCCACTTCATCCGGACGACCCGTCCCCATGGTCCAGACGACCAACACCTCAAAAATTCGGACAACTTGTTTCTCACTCATTCGGACGAGACCCAACCATGGTCTAGATCAACCACCAGAAACTTCTCCAAACTTTACCAAGTTGATACCCAATCTTCCAAATTCAAACCCAAACACTTCCCCATCATTCTAAATATCAAATTGACATCATAAAGTCACTCTATGATCTTCCCAAGTTCATACACACTTTCAATTACATATTCCCAAGGATTTAGATGATAATCAAATCATCCTAATGATCACCACTTCCACTTTGCTATCCTCATTCATCATAAAATACACAATAATATTCTAACTCAATGATCCCCAATATCCTTACTCCCAAAGGACTAACAAGATCAATAATAATATATTTACACAAAACATCCCATGATATGTCTAGGTTTAATACATGCATTCTAGATAACCCATGATCTTTTCTAATTTCCATGCAAAATATTTCAAAAAGAAATACTTATTAAAATAAGGAAATGGATATTACATATTCCCTTCACTTCTCCCGCACAAAAAGTCTCAACTTAAATGTTGCAATAACATACTTCTCGCTACAATCTTCAATTTCATTGTATACTCCCATATACAGCCCTATATATTCTCTAATCGATTCATCTGATTTCTTCCTCAATGACATCACAGAATCAAACTCCTTTGGGGCTTGCGGTATGTGAGGAATCTGGCAACAAACTGCTCGGCAAGGTCTTCCCAACCCATAACCGAGTGCAGGGCAAGAGAGTGATACCAATTTAAGGCAATTTTGTCAAAACTGGATGCAAACATCTTGCAATATAAATCTTCATCTCCAGCATGCATGATCATAGACTGCATATATGCCTTTAGATGTGCCATAAGATCTTTGGTACCATTATATATATAGAATTTTGACTGAACAAAATTCCTAGGCAAAGAGTACCTTTCAATCTCAACACATAAAGGTGTTGATGCAATCTGCCACGATGCCATCCTTGCACTTTCTTTTGTTGTTCTCCTTCCAGTCGACGATTTAGCCAATCTATGATTTCATTCATATTTGGGGATAAAGGATCCTGCCCCCGCACAACATCTCGGGGCACCTTTCTTCATCATTATACTTTCTCTCCCGCATAGGATTTCCAAATCAATGCACTTCTTCTGCATGATCCATTGCTTGTTCATTTTCTCGCACCATATCTATTCATTAAAATGGGTTGTTCCCTCTGGAACAAGATTTCTGATTTCTTGTCCATAATTCATCCTTTCTCTTTCTGAATGATCAGATCTTTCCATTCGATGGTCAGATGCATGACTTCCATCATAAGTACGACTAACCTGGTCAGGATGAACTGGTCTGGGTAAATTTTGGTTCTCAAGACTGTCTATTCAATTGTGTTGACTTCTACTTCCCCTTGATCTACCATGAGAATGCTGAGGAAGATCATCTTGCCTTCTCCTTCCACTGTTCTGCCTATGATCAGGGTTATAGACTTTTTCTCTTCTCATTTTTTGGATTTTTTTCTCCAATCTTTTTATTACTTGATCTCTTCCTTATACAATCCTTAACAAATATGCTCCCCTCCTAGTACGGGAATGGAATTTGGTTCGACTTCTAGTTTCTGAAGACATTCCTCAGTCTGATCGAGAAATATTGACCATGTTCCTTAGAAATGGAATATTCCCTTAGACTCTGACTCTTTGACAAGGAGCTAGTCCCTCGAAGAATCACTCTTCTCTTCTTTACGCCACTAGTGATTGCCAATCCTTTTCCCTTGACCTCAAAGGCAAGTCTGCCCTTGGATGGTGTTACAAAATCCTGGACTAACATTTTTCGATTTGAAAAGAAATGGAAATCTCAAGAAATCATAAAAGATTTCCCACATACGGTGCCAAATGTGGGTGAGATTTTTCTGAAATTACCCAAGGAATGTCAAATTTGTCAATCTAGGATTTGAGTCTTTAATTCTTTGAGTCTTCGCTATGCTGCAACCACAAAAAACACCTACAAGACCCATTATCTCTCGACCTATATGGCTTTCCGATGCTTAAGTTAGTATCTTTCTCAGATAAAACTTAACTGTAAATGCCCAAAAAGATCTAAACTTTTAGAGAGAGTTTCAGTATGAGATTTTTCGTACTTCATTTGGTATGTTTTTCTGTCTTTTATATTCATTCTGTCCCTTTTTCTAATTCTAGTCCCACCTTCCACTTTGGAATTTTGAAGGATGGGATCTGATTGAACCTTTCACTTTCTGTCATTTTGAGTGGGCACTTTGTTGCATTTTTAATGCTTAATGCGCGTTTATTGCTCCCGTTAACTGGATTTCTGTCGTTATTTCTTCTCTTTGTCTTGTCATTTTTCGCATAACATTCTTTCTAAAGTATATTTAATGATTGAGATTTCTCAATCCAGTCATTAAATAAGATCACGACTTCTTATGCTAATCAAATCATCATGTGAGTCTTTCTCAATCTAATTATCATATTTTAATTCAAAACATAACAATTATTTTGACTAATCTCCCACACTCAATACACTTTTGTTGAGTTCAAAATATTCTTGCAATGTGCACTATAGTAGTACCGTTGTCGAAATACTGTTCATCCTATTTTTTCTTATGCATGACTAACCCCAGCACGAGAAGGTTTTTATGCGCGGGAACCATTATTTATGTGTGGGAATTAGTATTCTTGTGCGGTAATTAATAATCATGTGAAAGAATAAATCTTTCTATGCAGAAAAATGACCTTTACAACTTTTAATATTTTATTTTGACTTTATACTCTTGTATTCATTTTTACATACCTCATATAATATGTGAGTTGTATCTAAAATATTGGATAGCATTATTGAAAAAAGATTTCATTTATCGATGAATTGTATTTAGAAAATGATGAATTCTATTT
>NMUG010004564.1:0-13760 GCA_002855965.1 Monotropa hypopitys | reverse complement strand
ATACGATGATCTTGATATCAGTGCATATTAAAGAGTATAATATCAAACTTTTTCAATATTCGCAAACTTTAAAGTTGTCATATGATTAATTGGTTTATGAATTTCATCTTCTCACTTACAACTACAAAAAAACATAAATATTAATTGAAATTTCTCATACAAATATCAATGCATGTTTGAAATTTGTTTGAAAATTAATCAAAATCTATGATAGGAAAATTTTCGGAATTTTTTCGGAATTCGGAAATACCAAAGTATGTTCCAATTCTGTTCCAACTTTTTTTGGAAAATTCAGAGTTCGGAAAATTCGGAATTCGGAATGAAAAAAATCATTCCAAAATCGGAAAAAATCGGATCGGATTTTCGGAAATTTCAGAACATCGGAAAAATGAACAGCCCTAGTCATGGATGGGACACGGATCTGGTAATTGACTCAAACGAGACGGCCACTAGTCCGTGTTAAAAATTCTGAATGAAATAGAGAATTTGGGTCTAGTGACAATCGAAAAAGACCCTAAATTTCATTTAAAAAATTGTATTGATTTCTTTTATATAGAAAAAAAAGCGCAATATAAAATCTAAGGATACAATAAAACTTCGGGTGTTAATAGTGTTTTCTGTACTAATTCGTGCATTCGGCACTCATAATGAGTGACGACATTCGATCTATATTTTCGATATAGTCTGTGTCAATGGCACGTGGCGACAGAATAGAAAACACAACACAATGCCTAAAGTACTATAAAACTTTGGGTGGTTCTATCTACAACCACTTAAATGCTAAATACAGCCTACGTTTTTTGCTTCGGATTTTAGTTTCCGAACGAAATAGGTTATTTCGGATTTTAGTTTTCGAAGTATTCAAAACATTTCGGAAATTAGTTTCCGAACAGTTCAAAAAAATGTGAAAAAATCACTTCGGAAATTAGTTTCTGAAAGCACAAAAAAATCATGGACTGTATTTAGCATTTGTGTGGTTGTAGATAGAACTGCCCTAAAACTTTAGGTATTAGTAGTGCATTCGGCACTGATTCGTGTCTTCGACACTTTGAAAGTATCTACTCTTACCAAAAAATAAAGTATATAATTTTTTAGTTAACAAATATTGAATAATTTGTTTAATTTATTTATTAAAATTAACATTTAACTATTTAATTTTAAAAATAATTAAATAGTTAAAAGGTCTCAAAAATGTGTGGGGGCAATTTATGTACAATTCGATCACAGTCTCACATTCCTTTAAACCGATCCACTAAAAATATAAACTAAAATATGTATTAAAATGTGGGGGCCAACACCAAGCTATCTTGTATAATAGGTGGCAATAGTATTCTATTACAGTAATTTATATTAAAAATCACAAAAGGTTTGTGGGCTTCATATATTTTGATTTGTATTTTGAATCATTGGATCAGTTTTTTGGATTGGATGGATGAGATCAAAACTCTACTTATCCATGTATATCCCTACACATTCTGTTATTCTATCATTCCATATGTGACTTTTGAACCGTTGAATCTATTTTTGGTCTTGGATGGTATCAAAACCCTACCCATCCGATTTTTTGAGATCGTCAATTATAATATTATTTTGTCATTACTTTATCTTAATTTTTCAGAATTGAAATCCAGCTACTAGATAATACAATTTTGAAGAAGCAGTTAGACTTCATTGACGAGGAGAAATATATTGATACACGGAGATTTAAGAGAATTATAACATAAATATAAGAAAAAAATATTGTAATCATTTACAGTTTTGTTGTTGATTTATTTAAAAATAATATAATTTGTATTAACAGATATTCTGTAAGCATATTTTTATGTTCGTTGCAAAATATTTTCGCTCAGTTAAATATTTTGGTTAAAGCGTTGTCTCAATTTCGTTAATGTGTGCGCTTTCTATTTTGTCGTCTCGTGCACCGGCTATCACTAGTATCACCAATATTACAATATTTGATGCAACATTTGTTTTGCTTTTGGGGGGTACATAACAGAGAAAGAATATCTATTCAATCTTTGAGAGAGAGAGAGAGAGAGAGACGTGCTCAAGTTAGTTTGTCAAGGTTCTTTTTGGTGGTGTTTCAAAGTTCGTGGTTCTAACCGTTTCATTCTGGGATAGTGATGTCGACGACTCCTTCAACACATTTGATAGGCGAAAAAACCTTTTTAAGAAGACCGCATTCTCAGGACTCAATTTGTTTAATTTTGATGTCATTTCAATTTAGTTTCTTATTATGTAATTCTGTAATTCAGTTGTAATTGTTATTCATATTAATTAGAAATTGTTTTTCTAGATCATCGAGCACTTTTTTGTACTATTTTCCTAACAAATTTAAGAATAATTTTCATAATTGGTGTTTCGGTAATCCAGAGAACAGATCTTATTCAAGGCTAATAGTTTCTTGTAGATAAGAGTTGGAATGATGGAAAAAATGTTAATTTCGAACTGTCATGCCATTTTCCCGAATTGAAAATGATCTTTCCCAAAGTATTGTGATTTTCCTGAACTGGAAGTTTCATATGCTACCTCTGTGCGGCACTTATGATCCCAATGTGACACTGTGTGTATTGTGCTCGGGTCTTGTGTGCTCTGCGTGACACTTCATGTGCCCTGTGTGACACTATTGTTTTCAGTGCGAGATTAATGTTAGTGAATCTAGTTATTAAAGAAACTTATTGGCCTCTAAAGTGATCTACTTGGCTTCGTTCTTGATACTGCTGGACCTAAGTAAGCTCGGCCTAAGTGTTGGTGGCTTGAAGTGTTCGTCCAGTGGAAGACTTGGCTCATCCAGCCCTGAAGCATGCCCCTGTAGTGTGTTGCACGTGCATGATGTGTTTTGCTCGACAATAGTTTTTTCTCTGTACGGCGATAACATGTTATGCTCGACAATGACATGCTCAGTTCGGTAGAAAAGGAATCTAAATGGTCGCAGTCACTCATATAGTAAAATGTGCATATCGTTTACCTTTCGAGAGCAAGCCCCCTGGGATCCCAGAGTTCATTTGAGCTTAGCATGCACTAATTGTTTATGGTAATTAAGTTTAAATTGTGAATCTATTTTTGTTGTCGATATTGTGAAAATCTGTACATTGATATGTATTTTGATTTATTTTAGATGAAAACATGTCGACTGATGCTGCTAGAAAGAACATTGGTACTCAAACTCTAGTTTCAAGAAAGACTGGTACTCCTCCCACTCCTGGAGTGCCCTCTATACCAATGTCCAATTTGGAAAACCCGGGAAAGTTCGGTGGAGGAGTAGATTTCAAGAGGTGGCAACAAAGATGATGTTTTGTCTTACTACTTTGAATCTAGTTGGGTTATTGACTGAGGATGCCCTAGTTGTTACTAAGAATGAGACAGATAATCAAAAGATGTTGGCTCTTAATCACTGGAAGAATGTTGATTATATATGCAAGAACTCTATGTTGAATGCTCTGGAGGACACTTTATACTTTGTCTATAACGAGGCAAAATCTGCTAAAGAACTGTGGGAATTCTTAGACAAGAAATACAAAATTAAGGGTGTGGGGTCCAAAAACATTATCATGGAATAGTACCTTAATTATGTGATAATGGATACGAAACATGTGATGATCCAAGTACAAGAGCTTCAGATATTGATAAATGAAATCAATGTAGAAGGAATGTTGTTGAGTGAAGCATTCCTAGTAACCGGAGTCATCCACAAACTTCTGGAATCTTGGAAAGAGTTCAAGAGTTATCTCATATTTGAAAAAGGAGGTAAATTGGAATCTCTTTTCTTCAATGTAATACATGTTTCCTTATTTGAATAAAAGAATTTATTTTATTATATATTATTGTGCAATTATAAAAATCAAGTGCATGATGTAAAAGGGTGAAAAAGATTTACATTTTTGTTGGTAAAGAAGTGTGGTTATCATTTTCATGTTATATCATGTGTATATTTCACACTTCGATGATTGTCTTTGACTTCATCCTTTGGGGAGTCATATTTGATGTCTAAGTCCCTTGGTGTTTAGGCTTTGGAAGAGTTAACTCTTGGAGAATATAATTCACGAGGTTTCTATTAGTTTTGAAAGTCTTGAGTGTTTGAGGCTTGGTGTTGAATGTTTCGTAAGAGGTTTGGAAGGGGTTTTAAGTAGATTTCTGAACGTCTTTCGATGTCTAAATCAATGGACAAATGATTTAGGATGAGTTTGGGGTGAAAGGAAGAAAAAAAGATCGAGTTGTGGCTTTTCGGGAGGCTTCGTCTGGACCAGGGTTGGGGATTGTTCGGACAAAGGAGGCATAGAGTATGCATTGGGCATCTTGAGGGCTAATTCAGACCAAGGGTGGGGCTCGTCTGGATGAGGGAATCTGAGAGGTGGTCGTTCAGACAAAGGGGGAGCTCGTCCCGACGATAGTGTCGAGTAGTTTCGTGTAATTAAGGGTATTTTTGGGGTTTTGGTGCCTAAAACAGTTTTGGAGGTTCCTAAACTCCTATTATGTACTACTCATCCCAAAATAAAAATAAATCTTGGAAATTTAATAAATAATTGTGGGAGTTAAAATAGAAAATTCTTATGAATTAAAATAAATTTTTGGAATTGATAAGTTGATTAAATGAATTAAGTGGAGAATACTTGGGTTTTAGTTAATTTAAAACAAAAATATGAAATAAAGTCTAATTGGGTGTAAATTTAATTTAGAGCAAGAGAACACTAGATTATAGCCCTAAGTAGTTGCCTAACAAATTTGTGATGGGTGCATGGGATAATATTACTTAAAGAGGTAGTCCTAACTCTAGTGAATAAGGAAGAAAATCTGTCCACAACAAATTATCTCCACCGAACTTGTATTTTGAGAGAGAGAGAGAGAGAAAGAGAGAGAGAAGGGGAATTCTTGGAGATATTGGCAAGGGTTTTGAAGGGTTTTTGAAGGAAGTATCTTCAACCATCAAAGGTAATAATCTCTATGATTTTATTGGGTATTTATGGATTTTTAGAACGGTTATTGGAAGAAATCTATTTTTTTGAATTTCTTAAGAAAATAGGGAAAACTCGTGTTTAATCTAGTGTTTTTGTAAAACAAACTCTTGGGTTTTTTCGTGTTTTGTGCATTGAGAAATTCATATTCGGGATAACTAGTTTGGTCCACTACAGTGTCGGAGTTTGGAGCATATTGGAGGAGTTCTTGTAGATAGTAGTTTTTACTACTTGTTTTTGTTTTTCTATCTTTCATCTGAGAATTTTGGAAAGTCTGAAATATGTCAGTGGGTCATTTGGTAAAAATGGAAAAAATAGTTTGTTGTGTATCAATGTTTGCTTAGTTGATATGGACATTTATATTTGTGCTAAACGTGTTTAGCATCTATTTTTGTGTATCTAATCAAAGAGACAGGCAAGAGAGAGGCAGAAAGAGAAAGAGGCTTGTTCTTGGAAATCAAAGGGATTAGGAGGCAATCTTGACTCGTTTTTGGTGGATTTTGTTCGTATTGATCTTGATACACGGTAAGATGTTTTAATTGTTGAGTTTTCTTGGAATTTTTCCTTAAAGTTCATGTTTTGATTAAGGGATCTTGTGTGTAACTCCATGGTTGTGTGTGTTTGTGTTCATGGTGTTGAAATCATAGAAAACATTGAACGAACGTGCATGTATATAAGGTGTTTTAGTGTAGTTGTGTATATATACATGTGTGTGGATGAGATTCACATATTCATTGAGATTTGTTGGGTATATTATTTGTCTCTCATATTATTGTTCGATTTCCGTTCGTTGTATTGATTGTATTAGATTATTTTTTAGGAAAGGAATTGATTAACCGAGGAACACCGGATAAGTAAATGGTGACATCTTCTTAAGAGGCATCGGCGAATGTATGATTTATAGTATTTTGATTGTACATAGTATGCATTAAATTCCTTGTAAATTGTAGCCATTTGGCAAGTATGTGGTTGGCCTTCGGGAAAAATGTTCTAATCAAATGAAAAATCAAATTTTTGGGTCATGCATGGGACGTATGGCCATACTTGGTAGAGAAAGAAGCCAAGAGGTACGTGGGATGTACCAATATATCTGTGGGACATATATATATTATATCGGTGAGGGGGATGCCCTAAAATCCAAATCATGTGTGGGACGCAAAAACCTTTGTGTGTGGGACGCATCATACAAAGAAAGTCTATTTTGTTATTGTACATGGTATGTACAAATGTTTTTGGAAAGGGTTTCAACCAAAGATGTTTTGGAAAGGGCTTCAGTCAACAAATTTTGAGAAATGTATTGCGTATAACGGGAACTTGATATATTATATCTCACACTCTGGTTTCCTTATTTAATTGGAAATCGGGTAGCATAGTATAACAGCCGCTACGAGGCATTTGTGGGTGGTCTATTGCATATGACTTGGCAAGGCTTGGAGAAGTTCATGTACTAGATGGATATCTTCTTTCCCTTCATTTTATTGTCTTGTTTTGTCACTAGACATTATAAGTACATTGTGGGTTCATACTTGTGGGATTTATCATCTTGTGAAACTTGGGTTTTTCTTTAATGCACATTTGAGGTATTTTTCATAAGTTCTCAATTGTGTTGAATCTTGTGGTCTAGTCTATGGATGTTGCAATGGTGAGTTGTCTTTAAAAATGAGGAAAATTTCTTAAGGGGTTTTAAAGGAAAATAATGTGGGTCACTTAGCCATTCAATTATAATACTTTGGTTTTATTTTTGGGATAAGATGTTACAACTTGGTATCAGAGCTTCATGTTTATAGATTTTGTGTTTTGAGACCATGTTTGGAAGTGGTAAGGTACTTGAAGTGAGAGTTATGTGATAATTTGTGGTGGTAATTCCAGGACTATTATATGTGTCTCTTGTCACCCGAGCGACTTACCTTGAGGTCCGATTAGAAAAATGCCTGATCAACATTATCTTTTAATTGAAAGTCTTGGAAAGTTAATTGGAATAGCATGGTACAACGGAATACCAGGTTTAAAGTCTAGTACATGAGATGACCGAGTAGTGGACCATAGGATGTTGAGTCGTGCATGTAAATGTGTCAAGATGTTTTTGATTAATGCGTGAGTTTTATATCTAGCACTTGTTTTCACCATGGTTGTCCTTTCTTTGCGTGTGACAGGAAAACTATGGAGCAAGGAAATCATTTGAATGAAGGGGAATCTAGTGTGAATAGAGGTAACCCAGATAATATTGAGGGAATTCTTCAGCCTATAACAGAACAGAATAGCATCATGGAAGCTATAGCACCGTTAGAAGAAACTCAAAATGCATTCATGCAATGACAGACTGCTTAGAACGTTGAAAGGGGAGCAGATACATGTTTGTTGGAGAGATTCAAAAGACTTTGTAGTACGGAGTTTGAGGGAGAAAATAACCCAAACATGGAAGAAGAGTGGTTGAAAGAGATGGAATCAGCACTAGACACTATGGGAGCCCTATTAGATCTCTTCTTTGATCATCTGCTCAACAGCCTCATCCATCATGATATGGATGGCGATGATGACCCTGTCCACCTTCTCATTGTCTTGGGTAGGTGGTGGTGATAGTCTGTCTATTGTCCGTTCTTTATCAATGTACTCCCGGAGTTGTCCGTCCTCTACTTGTTTCTCCAGGAAGGCCTTGAATGCTTTGTACCGGGTCTTTAAGTTCCCCCTATACTGGTGATAGGAAAACCACATCATGGCAATATTTCCCTTTGGCTCTCTCATAATTTTGGTGGCTACCATAAGAAGTCCTCTCTTTCAATCTTCTAGAGCATATCATATATGGGAAGCTTGAAGATAGTCCAATTTGCAGCAATCTCCTCCAGTCGGAGGGTTCTCTTCTCATTGGTCTTGATGTTGTTAATCTACCTAGACATTCTTCCACTTGTCGGTCTTTGTTTAGAACCAATGTTAGGCTTGGCTCGAAGTCGTTCGGATTGGGATTCCATGAGTCGGCAATACTTTTCTATCTAGGACATTAATTCGTCCATGTTTTCCAAACCAGACAGGGTCGGGTCCTGAAATTTCTTGCTTCTGGGGTCCAATCCTATTTTTAAGGAAAGAATGGTTGTGTACGAGGAACAATATTATATATGTTTATAAACCTTCAAGTACAGGGTTGCGTACTTCCAGAGAATCTCATCCATCCCCATTCGTAGCGCTAAAAGGGCATCCACCTCATTATTATACTTCTTAATGGTTACAAACTGAGCCAAGAAGGACTGAGAGAGATCCCAAAAGGAATTGATGGAATGTTTCAGGAGTTTATCGAAGTAGATTAGACCCAGGTCTTCAAGACTGGAAGGTAAGAACTTGCATTTGAGGTTGGCTCTTACTTCTTGAATTTTAGAGAAGTGAATCCCCAAGGTAGATAGAATGATTCACCGGCCAGAGAGAAAGACGAGGATACTAGATAGGCATGGATCTGGTCAGCCTAGGAAGAGGTGGTCAGGTATTCTCTCCTCTTTACCTCTGGATTCTCACAGAGGTCGTCTGGATAGATGATACAGTTTCTGTAATGTGACCGGGAGCGATAGGAAGCATGATGCTTCATCGTATCATTTTCGTGTCAGTACTTCCTTTTTCTTTCATGTCTCTCATACTAGATTTCATAAGAGGTCTTCTTCTCACTTATCTAGTTTGGATCATAGTTGTCACTAGAGTAGCTGACAAGATCACTGTTGTTACCCGAAAATTGTAGCGCTAAGGTACAGTTGTCGTCTCGTCTCCCCTCATTACACCTCGGGGATGCCAAAGCTTTGCCTTTTCTATGTCATTCTATCTCTGAAACACGGGGGTGGACTTATTTTCCCAATATTTTATTTGTCGGAGCATGACTATGTATATGCTATCTTGTATCGAGGGAAGGTGTCTGGTATCTATATTGCCTTACCCTTGTTCGGACCATTTCTGGATCATCCCGGGTATGTAGCTCTACATTCAAATGGAGAACATCCTCCTGAATGGCCAGAATGATGGCATCCTTTTTGTTGATTCGTTCCTCCAAAGACCGGATGTAATCCATTGAGCCTTGGACCTTTAAGGGGCTATCTGAAACTGTTGCATCCTTTACTTTTCTTCATCCAATCATGTTCGGAGACAGGAACACGCTGTCAACGGTAGAGGAGACTATGACACCCTTTGTATTAGTATTCTAATGGGACTCAAACTTTGGGATCATCGTGGGATGATCTAGAATGTTTACTTAATGAGAGAGGAACCGTACGAAATGAACTTTATTCCCCATAGAAGATGTTATGCCCCGGATTTTCAAACCATATTTTTTTGAAATGGAATAAAATAATGATTATTAATGAAATCACATCAACCACACCACATTACAAGGGGACCGTGAATTATCAAATACACATCTTTTACATGAAACTTTTACATTAAACTTGCTTGCAATTGAAATACTTACAAAGCCTTTACATTTGAAATGAAACTCAAACTATAAGTAAGAAGGGGGAAAAGGAGATTTATTACAATGATACATTAAAGAAATACAATAAAATGCTTCTCACTGAAATAAAGGTAGAGGAAGCTAACTCCAACTCCCCGCTACAAGCTACCAATCATGCAAACATGCATAAAACTGTAAAAAGAAGATTGAGTCATAAAGACCCAGCAAATATGCGTCTATCAAGTGCAAATACAATTATGCTGACATGTGCAAGTGGTGTGAATCCCTATGATGCAATCTCAAGCATGCCATCACTCACACAATCTTAAACACCACCACCAAGTCACTATCCAAATCAAGACTCATAAGTCTAACCAAGTCTTTCACTTCAACAAGTACACTAGAGATAACCCAACCATTCAATCTTACTCAAGACTAAGGATAACATAAGCCAATAGCCTCCCTTTATCAAATACTCCTATCCATGCAACTAGGCAACATATACTAGTACAAAATCCGTAAGGACCAAGGATCCCAACCACGACCACACTACGACGACATGGTAAACTATCACATTATCTAGGGAGGACACTTCCAAGAACACAACCCATCTCTTGTGGAACCGCTATGAACTATCGCGCACAAGTCAAACACCGTATCGGATCCACTAGCTAATTCCACAACTTAGCTTATGTTCACACAATCCACCAAACCACAATAAACATCCTTTTTTCTTTCCTTTCCTCTATATACATATCTATATAGGTACACATTGGTGAATTGATTTATCTTGTTTTATTTGTTTGTTCGACTCTCGGCTTAACATCACTTTGAAAATGAGTCACACAAGTCTCGAACTGCCTTACGAAATAAGGAATGTCCTACAACAAACATGGACCATATCTTTTAAAAGAGTCACACGAGTCTCAACCGCCTTACGAAATAAGGAATAGCCTACAACAAACATAGACCATATCTTTAAAAAACAATTTGAAACCATTAAGCCCGGGATCGATTTATAGTCACCTCAATGAAATCAAGGATCGACTATCTCACGAAGGAATCACAAATTGATTTGGGTTGTCTCAACGAATTCAAGAACCAACCCCACACGCGAATGACCACGAATTGGTCTGAGGATCACGAATTGACCCGGAGATCACGAATTGATCTATCTTCCCACACATCCACAATCCCAATATTTTGGTTGGTTGTTTAATAGGTGAATTGATGAGATTGACGAGTTCAATCTAAGGGAATGAATTTCCCAACACTAGTGACGAATTCACTTCAAGGAACGAGTTCCCACCTAGGTCTGATGAATTCACACATCAACACATATATCACATACCTTGTCACCCAACCAACTCAACCTAAGGTCACATGTCTCGTAGGGACGAATTCCCAAGCTAAGTGTGACGAGTTCACACATCGACATACAATTTCATTCACTACGGTGTTTTACCAAACAACTAGAGTGCACAAGTGCACACAAGTGCACACAAGGGTCCTAGTCACCAAGGACACCTAATTGATCATCCAACTTATCACCCATAAATCAAAAGCCACACGCAAGGGCCTAACCAAGACCTAACAATCCTACGAGACCGTGAATTATACTCGTATGCTCCTCGGGCATTGTATCACACACCTAGCGGGCGCAAGATCACCGCTCAATTCCATCAATTAGACTCCTAGGACAAAAACCCCCCAATTTCCATCAATGTCCAATAATTCAAATACAAGTCCTAGACGTCAAATTAACACTCATATATCCTCACATCTACCAAGAACTCCCAATTCCAATGCAAGGATGATTCCAATTTCATTTAATCAAACATGATTTCTTCATGAATTCCAAAACATGGGTTTTATACAAAATCTTTGATTTTAATCTTGCAAACCATTTTGGTGACCAAACACAATCACACAAGCACAAGATAGAAGCACATTTACCTCAAGCCTAACCAATGGAGAAAACCCTAGGTGAGGATATCTTGACAATGGCACGAGCTATGCACATAGATGGAGAGAGTTCGACGAGGTGATCGACGTTCATCAAAGGCCCAATTCCATTGGAGCTTGGGAGAACGGAGATATTTTAGAGAGAAGGGAGAGAGAACCTTCAATGAAGGTAGAGAGAGAAGGGCTAGGACAAAATATGAGTAAGATGACCCAAAATCATGCACACAATGATATATATAGCCACCACGCAAAATGACCAAACTGTCCTTCATTAAAACATTCGGACTGGAAATTTACACTAGGGGACCGGTCTGCAGCGGCTCGGGGGATCGGTCTCTTCTGAAAAATTGTGCCTACTGCAAAATCTCGGCTGGTTTGCAACGGCACGGGAGACCAGTCGCGCACTGGTACGAGAACTTATTGCTCATTCCCGACCGGTCTGTAACGGCTAAGGGGACCGGTCTCCATATGGATTTTTGGCAAATTTTGCAAAACGTGACTTCTGCGAGTATTTCGGTCCTAACTTCTTCGTCCGGTCTCCGATTGACTCGATTCAAGATGCGTTGTATTCGTAATCGAATTCTCTACCATATTATAGGGTCAACCACCTCAAAATCGCGAGAAGATTTTGAGATAAAATATATCAAGATTCCACAAATCAATTAGAACGACGAATTTAATTCCGAAAACATATTTGGAAAATACGGGTTGTTACACCTCAACCACCTTAAAAGAATTTCGTCCCCGAAATTAACTAAGGTTAGAGGTGCGAAGATAACAACCAAAGAACACCGAACTCGAGAAAAAACCCACGTGCCGTGCAAAAGAATAGAAGGGACAACTCCCGATAAGGTGTGGACACGCTGACACTAAAGGGACATGCCGACACAAAAGGGACACGTCGGCACAAGAATTGATCTTGCCAAAGGCACAAGGGATGGAGGATCCAACAAGGGATTTGTCTCCTTAAGAACTAGAAACCAATAATCGTCTTACGATAATATCCACGACGAGGAACGAATCGGTTTTACAATCGTCAACACTCCAATATCATTCTACAAACTCGCATACACACGGTTTATAATTTCGTCACCCTACCTATGGGTACACACACACATCCCCCCCCACATACACACAATGCGATAATCAAGTGACCACTAAAATTTAAGTTTGAGAGGTGTCGGTCGGATACTATTCTCAACCTAAGTTCTAGGGTCATCCTTATACCACACAATCAAAGAAACACACCGAAGGCATAAGAATAACCGACTCAATTACTCGTTCCCAATACATCTAACAATCTACCCAACGCTTAGGGTGGATGTGAATTTATAAGAAAGCAAGAACGATTCCAAAAGACATGACAATCAAACAAGTGGAGAGCAAATGCCAAGCTTGGCCATCGCAACAAGAACAAGGTGGCACAAGAGAACCAACAGAACTCCTCCACAATTCAAATGGAAGTGGGATCACAACTCAACATAATAGTGGAATTAATTCATGAAGTACAAGACCAAGGAACTTAAGGCAAGAAGTATCCAAGCTAAGGCACGAAAGTCTCAACCAAGGAAATTTTTACAAACAATGTCTGCAAAGGGAAGCAACATCCAAAACAAAACACATAATGCCAAAACAAGTTCGCAATACAACTAGCCAAACACAACAAGGGATGTAAATCCCATCGACACACCACTCAACTATGACAAGCAAGTACGAAATATGTCTACTAATATGGAAAACCCGGTGGCTAAGGATCCGCCGTAGCAATCGCATACACTCTACCATGAGTCATCCACTCCACTGGTTGCTTGCCCCTCTGAATCGAATCCCGATGTGCACTGTTGGAATTGGTTCCTCTCTCAAACTGAGGACTGGGTGCAAACGACTGATGATGAAGTTGCTGACTCTGACTTCCTTGCTGAAGCTGCTCAACTCTTGGTCCAACCGACGAGTGACGCCCAACTGACATCTCTCCTTGCCTGGCACTCCTCTGTGGGCAAATCCTTCCCACATGCCCTGACTGACCGCACTCGAATAAAATAACCTGGGGACACTGAGAATGATAATGCCCTTCCTGATTACAGTGGTGACAAACAATATGGCTCCTGGGTAGCTCTCCTGCGATACCAACGCTGGCGATGGACTGAGAACCCTGCTGGCTCCGAGAATAAGAGTGATATCTGTACCGCTTCTTCCCAATACTACCTGAAGAAGACATAGAATTTGAAACAAAAGACTACCGACGAGGCTCCCACACTCTGACTTCTTTTTCTTCTTCCTTGCAAATAGGCTCAATAGCCCTAGCACGATCCAACATAGTAGCAAATGAACGAATACACTGCCCAATGATGAGTCTCTGGATGGAGAGACAAAGACCCTGCTCGAATCTCTTGCACTTGTGATCTTCTAAACTAATCAACTCT
>NMUG010004563.1:0-13763 GCA_002855965.1 Monotropa hypopitys | reverse complement strand
GGAGAACCGGACTTTTACCGATTGATCCCGTAATGAGGGATGGGGTGCCGGACTCATGCAGTAGTGGACGACAGGTTATAATCAAAGCCCGAAGCTGCGCCTGCCAGAGCCACGCCTACCAGAGTAACCGGACCCTTCCTGGAAGATCCCATGATGAGGGAAAAGTTGATAGACTCAAGCTGTGGTGGACGGCGGGTTATAATCAAAGCCAAAAGCTGCGCCTGCCGGAGCCACAAGTATTAGAGAACCGGACTTTTACCAAGTGATCCCGTAATGAGGGATGGGGTGCCGGACTCATGCGGTGGTGGATGGCAGGTTATAATCAAAGCTTGAAGCTACGCCTGCCGGAGCCATACCTGCCGGAGTTACCGGACCCTTGCTGAGTTGTCGGACCTCATGCGGTGGTGGACGACAAGTTCATATCCTTTCAGACCCTACCAGAGCCATGCCTACCGGAGGCCGAACCTTTGGTGCAAGACCTGTTATTATTCGTAGGCAAAAACAAATGTTCAATATGATAAAAGTTTTCATTCAATAAGGAAAGTGTTTTTACAATTGTCCGGAGATTAATTCCGCCCCTTATGGAATAAGCGAGACATTCTCTTCTTCTGGAGCAAGTGGTCTTACTTGTCTGGCCAATTCCTGGGTCTTCGGCCTGTCGATCCAGCGATCGAGGTGTCCCTGTCGGACCAACTGTTCCATATAGGCTTTGAACGGCTGGCAGGAGTCCGTGTAGTGCCCCTTCTCCCTGTGATAAGTACAGAATGCGCGCTCAACATAATTGGCTTCCGTACCCATTTTTTGGTCCGGACGCCTACAAAATGGCATATCTCGGATTTTCTTGTAGACAATGTAGGTGGGCTCCAAGAAGACAGTCACTACAGCCACGTATTCCTCCGGCCTTGGCCTTCGGACATCTACTGCCTTTACCACATTTATCTGCCGATGAGGAGCTGTTCCACCAGATTGATTCGGACGGCCAGATGACTGATGAGATGCGCGGTCGGCCAAAAGATCCTCCAGTTGGCAGTAATTGTCCACTGTTGGCATAAGATCCTCTATATCATTCGGAGGGTGGATCATGAGCTCCCATAAGATAAGGCTGTCGGTCTCGAGCCCCATTTTGAAGGAGGTGGCCGCAATGTTCTGGTCACAGTCCTGGATCTCATTATATAACTCCGAGTAGCGGTCGGTATATTGCCGGAGTGATTCGTTCTGCCTCTTCCGGAGGCTGATCAGGGTGCTGACGTATTTCTTTTGAGTGGTGCTTGTTACAAACTGAGACAAGAATGCCTTTTCTAGATCCCTGAAGCTCTTGATGGATCTTCTAGGGAGCTTGTTGAACCATAAAGAACCCTGAGTTCCCAGACTTGTTGGGAAGACTTTGCATAGGACAGTCTCGTCAGAGGTGTAGAGTGTCATCACCTGTCGGAAATAAATAAGATATGTATAAGCATCGGTTTTAGGCTCATACCTGGCAAATTTGGGTAGGTGGAATCTGGGCGGAATTGTTGCTGACTCTATTGTTCGCGAATAAGGTGTGGCGCTGAGTTTCCCTAGCCTTGGATCCACATTACGGAGGGTGTTGCCTGGAGCAATTTCTAGCGTCCGGTTCCTTCTGTGCCAGCGATGCTCTACTCGGTCGTCTCTGCATGGTGAGGAAGAAGCATGGCGTTTGTGCCTTCATCGATGATCTCTCTCCGGACTCTGAGGGGCTCGATCATGCTTCTTTGGCCTGACGGGAACAAAGATCATATGGTCATATACGTACAGAGTTTCGTCAGAGGCTGCCAGTGTCCGGGCACTTGGAGTGGTCTCCCCAGTCTCGAGCAGCTCAAAATCTCCCAGGTGCTCCCTTTCCGACTGTCGAGGGGGGGTCAGCCCCAACCTTCTCCTTTCCTAGCCGCTGTCGGCTTCTTTCCCCGGACTTTGACGTTACGGATGTCGCTCGTGGAGCTGGCTGTGTAAGTCTGGCAAACTGCTCCTTTAGAAGGGCAATTTCTGAATTCTTCTCTCTCATCATTCGGTCCATAATGACAGTCACATCGGAGAACGCGGAGAGGTCGGTATTGACTGTCAGGTTTGGGTGTTCGGTCTCCATAGGTCAAGTAGGCTAACAGAAGCTACGAATACCACTAAAAGTTCAGAAGAGATGTCCCACCGTGAACGCCAATTGTGGTAGCCGAAAACCATAAAGCTAGCCTTTCAGATGATCGGACCCCCAAATATCGGTTAGGCGTCGGTGTTCCAGAGCTGGGCGGTCGCTGTTGGGCCGATGGCCTATGTGGGTCCCTGCAAGGACAAAAAGGGGATCCACCTGCCGGGCTCCTGCAAAACAAAGGTTAGTACCCGCTGATCCGTTTTAACCGACGGGGCCTCCGAAGCTTAAGTTAGTCTCTTTTTAGGGAAGAAGACAGAAAGCAAAATGAGGCCGGATTCTAGACAGTTAGGGAGCAGCTCCCATGAACAGTACTCAAATGTGGTATTTATAGGGATTGGTGCTCTTTAGGGCAAGATTTGGTATGTGGGCCACACGTTATGGGCTCCCTCGTGTGGTATTTGTCCCAGATGATGCACGTGTTTGGCCAATGCGGGCCAGTGCGGCCAATGGGCCGGGTTAACCGTACGGACGGGGGAAAAGAAGGTAGGCGCGATGTTCATTGTCGGAGGCCAGGCCGAAAGGATGCCCTTTCGCTATGATCCGGTTGGCCGAGAGCGATATTTTGCCACAAGACTGGTGACTGGTGTTCTACCGACCGGTCTTAGTAGTCAGAGGGGTCAACTTTGTTTGGCCTATCCATATTAACAGAGCGTTTTGGGGGAATGTAGGACGGTATTGAGGCCTATCGAAGGGACATGAGAACAGCGATACCCATAGATAAAAGAATACCGGAGCAGGGTCCGAGATTGTGCCGGATCCGACCCCTCAGAGCTAAGGTCCGGCTACCACACTACCCTTGTCGGCGAAGACCAGGGGAAATGTCCATATAGAAAACCTTGTCAAAATCACTTTGCAGAAAAGAATTACAAACATCCATTTGATGAATGATCTAATTGTGGGAAACAAGTCCTATGGTGAAGTGGTAAATTTGGTAGTGGGAGAAAAAATCTCCAAGTAATCAACTCCTTCAATTTGATTGTAATCTTTAGCAATGAGGTAGGCCTTGTAACATTCAATAGACGCATAAGAGTTATATTTGATTTTGTGGACCCATTTTCAACATACGAGTTTGTGATCGACAGGAAGAGAAACAAGAGACTATGTATTATTACACGCAAATGCATCAAGTTTAGCTTGCATGGTATCCCTATATTTCGGCTCAAGGATTGCCTTATCATAGTTAGTGGGCTCACGGAGACCAGAAATAGATGCAAGAAAACAATAATGGGAAGGAGAAATACATGAATAAGAGGCATATTTAGAGATCGGGTGTTCTATACCTTGGGTTAGATATGATGATAGAATGAATGATTGCGGGGAAACAGTATGAGCAAAGTTCATTTGATAGATGGCATGCCATGCAAGTTGGGTGCGAAGTAGGGTTAAGTGACAAGGAGCATTGGTGGTATGAAAGTAGTAGTGGAAGGTAGTGAGTCTTTATCATGCCCCAATCCATGTAATTATAAAGGAGATCACTCAAGAGAATGATGTGGCATCATATGATATACTAAACTTCTCTAAACTCTATTTTATAGATTAACAGCACAATCAGATTAACTTTTAAATAACAAACACAACTAACTCATAATATACAAAATATACAAAATAATACATAACTATCCTCAATACACCGGGCTGTATAAATAATGGCAACAAAAACAGTTATAGATCGAATCAAATTTTAAACAATCCATTTTCAACTAAAACATTAGATAATTCTTTTTAATCAAAATCATTATATATACCTTTTTCATCAAACACTACAAGAAAAGAGACTTTTGTATCGATAAAACTGTCACAAAAAGTCTTTTTCCGTCGCAAAAAAGTCTTTTGCGACATGATTGCGATGATAAATGAGGTGTCGCGGAAGCTATAATCGCAAAAGACTTTTTGCAACGACAAATCATGTCGTAGTTTTTTTTAAAAATAATTTAACAAAATAATATTATTTATTATTATCAAAAAACTTTTTCCATTGATAAAATCCAGTGAGAAAAATTCTAATATAATAAAAAACTTTTGCACATACCTAAAACATATTTTGCACACATTTACACTCAAACCCTAGACCTTCTAGGAGAAACACACATGTCTTATCACTAAACCACATTCGCTGACATTTTACATGTTGCACATTATATTTATTTTAGCGTAGACCCGTGCCTAAAAGTATGGATAAAAAAATTGGTATTGTAATTTTTGTTCTAGTAAATTTTGAGCAAAGAATAAAACTATAATCGAAAAATAGCAAAATATGACAAAAATAATAAACAATAAGAAAGTAATGAGATAAAACAAATACTTTAGAAAACTAAGATAAATAATTTATGGATATGAAATATAATTAAAGATGAGATAAAATATTAGTGTATTAGGTAAAATATAACAAATGAGAGGAGTAAAGTATTATGGTAGATGTAGAATATAATTATGTCAGGATAAAATATAATTATGTATAATTAAAAATAAGAGTAAAGTATAATTAAGTAGAGATGTAAAATTAGAGGGTGTTATAAATAAGATATAAGATATAATTAGAGAGATGGTAAGATATAATTAGAGAGTATTATAAATTTATCCACAAAAGTACAACGTGTTTATGAAAGTGTCATTCAAAAGTTAATTTGTGAGAGAGATATTTTTAGACCGTTAGATGTGATTAAATAAAGGGTTGAAATTGAATAAAATTGTATATTCTTTTAGTATCTTTTAAGATACCTTCCTATTTTGTTATATACTAGCGTATTGCCCATGCTGATGGCACTCAACAATCCGAAAGTGCAATACAATACATAAGGGTACGATGAAACTTCGGGCATTAGTAGTGCCTTCATCACTAATTCATATCTTCGGTACATTTGAGTGCCTTTGACACTTATTATGAGTGATGGGCACTCGATTCGAGTTTTCGATATATCTCGTGTCAATGCACGGGGTGACAGAATAGAAAATGCAACATAATACATAAGGATACAACGAAACTTCGAGTGTTGATAGTGCCTTCTACATTGACTCTTGATTTTGGAATTTTTGAGTGACTTCGGCACTCATGATGAGTGACGGGCACCCGATCCATATTTTCGGTATACCACGTGTCGATGGCACGAGGTGACAAAATAGAAAGCGCAACATAGTATCTAAAGGTACGATGAAATTTCGGGTGTTAGTAGTGTCTTTGGCACTAACTCGTGTCTTCAGCACTTTTGAGTGCTTTCAGCACTCATGATGAGTGACGACACTCGATCTGTATTTTTCGGTATAACATGTGTTGATGGCACGAGACAACAGAATACAAAACACAATACAATACCTAAGGGTACGACAAAATTTCGGGTGTTACTAGTGCCTTCGGCACTGATTCGTGCCTTCGGCACTCATGATTAGTGACGACACTCGATCTGTGTTTTCGGTATTGCCCGTGATGATGGCACGTGGAGACAAAATAGAAAGCACAATACAATATCTAAGGCACTCACAAAATAGAATGCACTCAATAATCCAAAATATGTAAAAAATAAACGTGCCATTCCAAAATTCATTTAAGGGTGTTTGTCATGAAATACTGTCATGAAACATTTCCAAAAAGATAGTAAACTACAAATATGTAATGAAATATTTGAAAAAATAAAACACACGTCATGGATGGAACAACAAAAGTCGCGCGAGAAATATCTCAAAAACTAACGGAGTTACCCTGCCATAACATGTGGTCATCAAAAAATTGAAGCGATATGATTTCTTGGACAATATGATTTCTTGGACAACGTTGACGAGCGACTAGCGCGGAATAAGCCGAAAACTCAAATAATAATTGATATTGTCCTTATCTCTATAAGGGGCCGGAAATGAATGAAAATACTGAATAATGCGGGTTCATTGGTATACTAGAAACCAATTATTTTGAAAGAACGGAAATGAGTCATTTTAAAAAATGTAGGGTCATGTTCAGTGTTGGCAACTCTCTTTGAGTCTTGTCTTACTTTTACCCTGCTTTGAGTCGAATGTGGAATATAAGAATAAACTAACGGTTTTATACTACAATGAGATCCATTGCATATGTCATCACTTACATTTCTTGCACTGTCACACACTTGCACCCCAATATTATAGACGTTGGGAGATGGATTATCTCTACCAGGCAGTCGTGCCTGACCCTCTACTTTTGTAGGACCTTTCCTCCTTGACTTGGAGTGGCTGCGGGATCCTTTATTGGACTTCGAGCTGGACTGAACAGTAGATGATAGGTTGCCTTACTTTTCAGTTTCAGCACTTTCTTTTCTTTATTGTTGGACGCATTGTACAGGATTACTTATAAAATCCTATTTTAGCCTTTCTCTTTTATTTGGGACACTGTTGTACAGGGTTGTGTTATAAAACCCTTTTCGCCTCTGTTCAGTTGTATTTCTTTTCATAACAAGCATGTGTTGTAATAAGTAGTGTAATGGGTGTGTGTGGTAGATGATACTTTACTTATATGTTTGGATACTCGTTACCTACATTAACATTTCTCAAAAAAAAATATGTCTCAAAATTTGGGAGTGTTACAGTTGGTATCAGAGCGCTCGTTCCGACTTACCTAAGTCTTTGGGTGAGACTTTTAGTCTCAATGAGCGCACCGTTTCTTTTGTGTAGCTCTGAGTGATTGCATTTAGGGTGCAGTGCATGTCATGTGTATCTAGGCATTGAATGTGTGTGCATTGCAGGGATCTCATTAAACAACAAGTTTTTATAACTCGAAATGAATAAAATGGTTTGGAAATTTGTGATGTCTACTCCTTCGAGTTGGTCTTGTTGTCGTTCTTTTGGAATTTTTAGCAAGTCCTGTAGAATGAAATTAGGGTAAACGTGTTGTGTGAGATCCGGCTCACACTCTCTCCATTTATATTAATCAAACATGAATAATTACAAACGGGTCCCTAGAAGAAAAGAAGAACACACAAAGGGCATATCAAGGATAAAAAATGACACATTAACATAATACGATATTCTAAGGGATATTCTAACACTCCCCTCAAGCTGGAGCATAGATATCTCTCATGCCAAGCTTGCCAAGAATTTCATGAAAAGGTTTACTGCCAATCCCCTTAGTGAGAACATCTGTGAGCTGATCTCCAGTCCTGACAAAAGGCATGCATATAGTTCCACTGGTGAGTTTCTCTTTGATAAAATGACGGTCAATCTCAACATGCTTCGTCCGGTCATGCTGAACTGGGTTATGAGCTATGTTAATAGCAGCCTTGTTGTCACAGTAAAGGCGCATGACATCCAAGTGAGTGATTCCCAAATCATTGAACAGGAGTTTGATCCATAGGAGCTCACATACCCCCTGAGCCATTGCTCTGAATTCTGCTTCAGCACTCGATCTAGCCACTACATTCTGCTTCTTACTTCTCCACGTAACTAAATTTCCAGCAACAAAGGTGCAATACCCTGAAGTGGACCTTCTGTCAGTAATTGAGCCTGCCCAATCAACATCAGTGTAGACTTCGACTTTTAGATGAACATGTTTGGAGAAGAACAGGCCCTTTCATAGGGAAGATTTTAAGTACCTCAGAATCCTCATCACGGCATCCAAGTGTGAGGTTTTAGGGGCATGCATAAACTGGCTGACCATACTAACTGCAAAGGCAATATCCGGTCGTGAGTGAGATAGGTAGATGAGTTTACCCACAAGTCTCTGATAACTCCCTTTGTCAGTAGGTGTCCCATTATCATCACTACTCAGTTTCAGGTTTGACTCAACAGGGGTGTCACAAGCTTTGCAGCCAAGCATTCTCGTCTCTTCCAACAAGTCAAGAACATATTTTCTCTGGCATATGTAGATTCCCTCCTTAGACCTAGCTACTTCGATTCCGAGAAAGTATTTCAAGTTTCCTAAGTCTTTAGTTTCGAATTCCTTGGCCAGATAGTTCTTAATCCGAGGGATTTCCTCAATATCATCTCCGGTAAGAACTATGTCATCAACGTACACAATAAGGGCCATAGTCTTTCCAACCGAAGAATGTTTCACAAATAACGTGTGATCTGTTTGACTCTGTTTAAAGACATACTTCTTCATTGCCTGAGTGAATCTGTCAAACCAGGCCCTTGGGGATTGTTTGAGACCATACAGGGATTTCCGAAGCCTACGCACTTTCCCGTCAGTTTGTGAAGCTTCGAAACCTTGAGGAATGTCCATGTATACTTCTTCATCTAGATCTCCATATAAGAAGGCATTTTTAACATCAAACTGATACAGGGGCCACTCTAGATTAGCTGCGAGAGATAGAAGGATTCTGATAGTATTCATCTTTGCCACAGGAGCAAACGTTTCTTGATAATCTACCCCATATGTTTGGGTAAAACCTTTTGCCACTAACCGGGCCTTGTAGCGTTCTATGGACCCGTCAACTTTGTGTTTAACAGAATACACCCATTTGCATCCCACAGTACACTTACTCTTGGGGAGTCTGGTCAGTTCCCAAGTGCCATTCTTATGGAGAGCTTTCATTTCCTCTACCATGGCATGTTTCCATTCGAGAATAGCCAGAGCATCCTGAAAACGATTAGGAATGCTTACGGAAGAAAGTTTCGACACAAAGGTTTTATACTGGGGGATAAATGGGAATAGGACACAAAGTTTGATATGGGATGTTGGGTACACGCTCTAACTCCTTTGCGTTGAGCAATAAGGAGGTCTAGATCCATAGTGTCAGGAGTAACAACATTGGTAGACTCAGTACTGTCGAAAGTGGCGTTACCTGGACTCCTAACACGAGAAGGAGATGGCAGTGAAGGATAGAGCATGGTCTCTTGTATCTAGTTAATCCTCTGCCTAGCTCTATCTCTGACATACACATGTTCGTTGGTTTCCTCCCTTTTTCTGCCTCTATGGGAGCATCATGGACAGTTGGTATCCCTCCTTCTGGTTTAACACAAGAGTCCGGAACAGGAACAGGAACAAGAGACTCTTCACACTAGGTCTCCCCCTGAAGAGGTGACTGTGACACTGCGAAGTAGGATTGTGACTCGAAGAAAGTAACGTCCATAGAGACAAACCACTTACGAGTGGGTGGATGATAGCACTTGTACCCTTTCTGAGTAGAGGAGTACCCAAGGAAGACACATTTGACAGACCGAGGATCTAACTTGCCTCGGGATGGAGAGTGGTTGTGGACAAAATACACACACCCAAAGATTTTTGGAGGGATAGAGAAAGAAACTTCAGACCCGAGTAGAACTTGAAGAGGAGACCTTTTTTGGAGAACTTGAGTGGGAAGACGATTGATGAGATTGGTGGCTATAAGAACAGCTTCACCCCAATACGATCGTGGAACTCCCATAGAGAACAACATACATCTATCCGTATCCAAAAGATGTGGATTTTTTCGCTCGGCTACGCCATTTTGTTAAGGAGTATTAGTGCACGAGGTCTGATGGACAATTCCGTGATCAGAGAAATATTGGGCTAGACCAGAATCAATGTATTCACCTCCGTTATCCGACCGGAGGATTTTTATTGTAGCATTAAATTGGCAAGAGATCATTTTGTGAAAATGTTGGAAGGTGGAGAAAACTTCCCTTTTTTCTTTCATGAGATATACCCAGGTGGTGCGAGAAAAATCATCAATGAATGTGACAAACCATCTATGACCTTTTACAGACTGAATTCGAGAAGGACCCCGTACATCAGAGTGAACTAAAGTGAAAGAAACATCATTTTTAATTGAACTCGGAGCAAAAGACGCTCTGTGATGTTTTCCAATTTGACATGACTCACACTGAAACTTTGACAAGTCTTTATTACAACAAATAGAGGGAAATAAGTGCTTGAGTAAATGAAAAGAAAGATGTCTAAGTCGATGATGCCACAACCATAGATCGTCTTCGTTGCCTGAGAGCTGGATGGAATGATGGGCTGACTGGTCCGGTTGATCTAGGATGTAGAGACTGTGCTCCTTTCTACCACTGTCAATCATCTTTCTCGTGATAAGGTCCTGGAAAATACAATGATCAGGGGAAAAGGTCACACTATAGTTCAAATCATGGGTAAGTCGACTCAAGGACAATAAGTTTACGGAGAAAGTAGGAACATGTAAGACTGAGGATAAAGGCAGAAAAGGAGTAGCATGGATTGAACCTTTCCCAGAGACAGAGGAAACAGTGCCATCAGCAATCCTTACTTTGTCACTCCCTGAAGAAGGCTTATAATCTAAGAAAAGGTTAGAAGAACCAGACATATGGTCAGATGCACCAGAGTCAATAATCCAAGGTAAAGAATGGTGAGACAGAAAAACACTGTTGGGGCTGACAAGATTACCTCCAAGAGCCAGTGAGGCAGGGAATGCATTCTGGGATGTATCTGTAGTAGTGGGCGAAGACTGCCGTCCTAGAACGCGGCGAAGGACATCCTCAAGTTCTGTTGATGCCATACCTGAGAGAGAGTCTGAATATGGCGCAAGAAAAGAATTAGTAGAGCCAGCCTGATGTGCACATGGAAATGATTGAGATCCACGTCCTCTACTTTGACCAGATCGTCCTCCACGATGACCAGAACGATCTCCACGCCCCCCTGATGGAGTCCCATGAAGTTTCCAGCATGTCTCACGAGTATGTCTAGGCTTGTGACAGTAATCGCAGAATAAATGGGCCTTTCCTGAAGAAGATAACGAAGCTGAGGACCCCATAGGATGCTCTGAGGATGGAGTAGAAATTAAGGCAGAACGGTCAGATGAGACCGTAGGCATCATAGCAGACCGTCGACTCTCTTCATTTTGAACAAATCCAAAGGCCTCCTGTAGACTAGGTAGGGTCTCCAGACCCAAGACACGGCTCCGAACATGGTTAAATTCGATATTTAGGCCTTCTAGGAACTTGAATACCCTTTCCTTCTCAATGAATTTCTTGTAGCCAATTGAGTCAATCGTACAAACAGGTTTGTAGTCTTGAAGGTGGTCCAATCTCTTCCAGCCATTGCTCAGAAAGGTAAAATACTGTAGTACAGACTGCTCTCCCTGAACAGATCGCTCGATAGCCCGACGCAACTCAAATGTCTGTGAAAAATTTCCCTTCCTGGAATATGTAGCTGCCACAGCTTCCCAGACCTCTTGTGCTGTTGCCATAGACAGATAGCTCTCCCCAATATCCGAAATCATAGAGTGAATTAGTCAACCCATAATTTGGGAGTTGTTAATCTCCCATTGGTCATACTTGGAATCGGTAAGGTCAGGAGCTCGAATCCTTCCATCAACATAACCCATTTTTCCTTTGCTTTTCAAAAATAGGGTCAAACTTTGTGACCATGCTAGATAGTTCTGACCATTGAAAAGAGAGGTGGAGATTTTGATGCTTGGATTGTAGCTTTCTCCAACGGAAGGTGGGAGACTAGTGGCAGTGTCACTTGCGAATTCAGCCATTAGATTCAGCAAGGAACCCCAACGACAAACAGCAACATGGGGAATAGACACTAGAGATACGACACACAATCAAGGTAGGTTTGTCGGGTTTTTTGACATAGCCACAGAGCGGTTGTGAGTTCCGCCGAGGATATCAAATATTACCGACGAACTAGGTTGACTCTCAAAGCAATAAACACATGCATAAGCCAAGGACGGGCTTACCAGATATCGACGCAGCCAAGAACGAGCTTACCAGAGATTAACACCCTCTGTAGGAGACAGGGCTTCCCGACTGGAGGTGGCGCACACATTGCTGGAGATGGAGGGGATTAATCCCTGATGCAGAAGCGGGATGCAGAAGTGGAGACACCAGAAGGGAGCAATGGCGAGGAAGTCATGTGTCTGAAGGGAGCAGCGACGAGATTTAAGGGTAGGTTATGGTGACCATCGTCTGGCTATAGGCAGGTGCAGGTGACACTTACGCCCCCATGACAGCCGACGATGGCTGCAAGAAGGAACCGACCAAGGGAGGTGTCTGAGGTGGTCGACTGGAGAGAGGGGAAGAAACGGGATGAAAGGCGACTGCCTGAGGTGGTTGGTTGAGGGACAACCAGGCGACGGGATTTGCGGCAGGTGCGAGAGGAAGCGCAGAGAAGACTTACGAGGTATGCTCTGATACCATGTAGAATGAAATTAGGGTAAACGTGTTGTGTGAGATCCGGCTCACACTCTCCCCATTTATATTAATCAAACATGAATAATTACAAACGGGTCCCTAGAAGAAGGGAAGAACACACAAAGGGCATACAAAGGATAAAAACGACACATTAACATAATACGATATTCTAAGGGATATTCTATCTTGTGGTGACTTTTGAGCCTGTCTTGGCACTGTTAAAGGATTTTGTTGATATTGGACTCGTTGGTTCCGGTTGTACCCTCTTGTTAGTAGTGGTGACTCCTACTCTAGCTTGGTGAACTGTTTATAGTTCCTTGTTCTTAAGGCGTAAATGAGTCTCTTCGTTGACTCTTGAGGTGAGGTGGCACTTTATTCCTCGATTTCGATCATTGGTGGCTGCAGTTGTGGCTTGTCGAGCCTACTCCTCCGTAGGAAGCGGAGTCGTGTTGTCGTCGACATGGCTTTTGAGCCTACTTCTCGGTGGTAAATGATGGATCTTGCGGCAGTCAGTGGATTTCATTATCGTTTACCTTCCTAGTGTGGTTGGTGATTCTGTGTACGATCGGACAATCGTTTCTTGAGTCATCTCTCTTGTGGTCATCAATGAACTCCTTGGGCAATGTTCCTTGCAGAAGACTGTCGTTCTTCATGACGTTGATGGGTTGATTGTCGTCCTTACGACTAGGAAGTTGTAGTATTCTTGCGACTGAGCCTTGAATTCTATTTTGCTTTGTGTCGTTGGTCGTTGGAGCTTGTCGCTTGTCTACTTTGGGGATTGATTGGGTCTCCCTGATGCGTATAGTTCCTTGTGTGAGTTGTGGAATATTAGGATAACCTTGCTTATGGGATTGATATTCATGGTTGCTTCTTGAAGTGTTAGCACTTGGGTATAGTGTAGTGTGATTTCTTCAGGAAGTAAGGATATCTTAGTGTGGTAAGGCCGTGTCACGGTTGAGGTTGGGTGTGATTCACTTGGGATGTGAAATGTCCTTGGGATAGTAGGTTCTTTTACGGATTAGTGCAAGTGGTCAATGTTAGTGTTGGTAGTGCTTTGCACTTATTTGATGCGAGAGTTGGTTTTGACTTGTGGTTTGAGGTCCATTGAGGGTTGTGTGGGACTTAACACTTTGCGGTTGCGGTTACTTTTTGATTGAGAGTTATAAGTGTGGTGACCTTACTTGGTGACTTAGAGTGTGGGATGCGGATTTGGTTGTTGGGTCGAGGTAACGTGTATTTGCTTGGGATTTGGAGACTAGAGTTAGAGTTGCTTTCTCATCTTGGTGTAAGGTCATAGGAGGTGAATAGTGGCTTGGTTGGTTCCTTCGCTTTGTCTTGGTTGTGGAGTGTGGTTGGCCATGTGTCTGTTTCGACACGTTAAATTCTTCCTTGTTGAACCCTTGTGGTATCGGTGAGTGGATGTCGTTCCTTGGTAACTTGTTGACTCTTCTCCTCTCGTAGATTGATTTGCATGATTGATGGTCTCTGCCATCCTTATTGGAAATGTTGTCACATACACTCGTGCCTTATCCTTGTCGTTACTAGGATT
>NMUG010004562.1:0-13764 GCA_002855965.1 Monotropa hypopitys | reverse complement strand
CCCAAGGTGAACCATCTCACCCCTTTACGAAAAAATTGAAGATGCACAAGCCATATAAATAGGTACTTGGAATATACCGGGGCTTTGAGGCGTATACAACCAATCACCCTACCACCACAGATGGAAGGCATTGACACTATAGATGGAACATGGAACATGACTCGTAAGGAGTCAGTCAACGCCAGTGAAATCAACTTTTTCTAAGGCAAACATAGGTAGTGGTGGTAGATGTGCACAAAAAATGGGGGACACTTTGACAACAGAAAATGAAGGCTCGACCCTAAAAGTAGACTCCCCAAGAGTATCAACGGGAATGGGTGCAACAAGTGTACACTCACTAGGCTTTTGGGGAATACTATGCGTATAAGACACGATGAGAAAAGTGCAAACAACAACTTCATTCTTCCCACTCCTAAAACTAGCCTCTAACTCCTCATCACTTTTCTCATAATAGTAAGGGCTACGATGTTGCAACTTTCAAGTAATTGTTGTAAAGTGCCCTCTAGAGGATCCGAGTGCGGTGGTTGGTGATAATAGGTATCCTCTGTGGACAAATGGTCCTCAAATTCCAAGTGTGATTTCGAATAATAAGACTCGGGAGGATCTACCTCATCATAGTAGGGAGCCTCATTGGTATTGCAACTTTGAAGAAATGTTTGCAAGACATCCTCCAAGGTATTAGGGCGGAAATCTTGGAGAAATACTTGCAATGTATCCTCCAAGGTAGCTGTGGATGTTGGTTCGCATGAGTAAGGCTCCTCATGAGACCATTATCCCGGGTATTATTTTGTTGGTTCCGAATGGTAGAATTGTTATGGAGCCATTACATCGTGGTAAGTGGGTGGTGGTGGTTCTTGGTAATACTCACATTCCCTATAAAAGTTAGAGTGGTCATTCCACTCCTGGCATGGAGGTTCCGGGAATGGAGGATGTGACTCCCCCCAAGGAATTGCTCCATGACTCCCCTTTGATTTGTGTAATGATACATGAAAAGCTCATCGAGAGTCATGTCTTGGTAGCGTGTGGGGATTGGAGGTCCTTGAATGGTCTCACATCCCCAATAAGAATTCGGATGGTCATAGCACCCTTGATACGAAGGTTCAGAGAATGGAGGATTTTGAGGCCTCCCGAACAAGTTGCACCATGGCTTCCCAAGAGTTTGACTGATTTTTGGTTTTATATGAACAAAAATATGAAGAAACAAAATAAAGGGGTTATATACGACGGAGCAAAAGAAAACTTCTAAACTAGCAAAAACTTAACTCTAACTACAACTCATCGGCAACGACACCAAAAATTGGCCGGTCCCCAAATGTGACGTCACTCGTGGGGCTCCGATCAAATTAGAAATTTATAAACAAGGA
The DNA here is from genome assembly GCA_002855965.1 of Monotropa hypopitys. NCBI lineage: Eukaryota > Viridiplantae > Streptophyta > Magnoliopsida > Ericales > Ericaceae > Monotropa > Monotropa hypopitys. Next base: position 12,400 of record NMUG010004562.1, on the reverse strand, counting down.
AATACACACTTAGTAAAGTGGTAAGTACGAGGTCGAACCAAAGGAAATTGACAGAGTCAAGGGAATTTGCTTGGTAGAGAGGTTCTATTTCGCGGTAGAAGCGTAAAGATATTACCCTTTGATTTGTTTTTTATTTAAAACCTAGAAACATAAAACATAAGGCAAACAAAATAAAACTACGTTAACTAAGTGGAATGGTCACGGTATTTCTAACACCTAACCTAGGTTATACTAGATTTTTCCAATCTCTATGACAACACAAGTGAGGGATCACGACCAAGGATCTCACTCGGAAGGTTTAGATATCAAGCACACATCATTGGTCAAGAGATGGCACGAGAGCTAGAATTCGGTTCTCTTGGACATTTTATCGAACACCTAGGGTGACATATCTCAAAACATGGACTGTGCCAAGGTTCATTGTTTACGATCTATCAAGGAGGTTAACAACCCTCGGTTAAGACCTAGAGTGAGAACCACATACCCTTAACTCCTACGCAACCTCAAGACCTTAATTATATCTCAAAATAGTGATTTCTAGGGGAATTCGGTCATTGGAATATTTTGTCAAACACTTAGCGGGACATTGCTCAAAGCATGGATTGTGCCATTGTTAATATCTACAACCCATCAATGAGATTAACATCACTAAGATAAGACCCTAGGTATGACCTCAAGACACCCTAAACCACATCATTCAAGCACATATGAGGAGAAATCAAACACAAGCCCAGGTCTTGGAGTGTTAGTCACCCCATGACCAAACCAAGGAGACTAGCCCTCCATTACAACTACTACAAGCATTGAAATCAAAACAACACAAGGAAAACACGAGGAAATATGAAAACGAATTATATCAAAACACAACATACAAAATAAAGTACATAGAGAGAGAGGATTGCCTTGCGACGTTAATGGAGGGCAAAACTTCCCAAACTTCGTGAATGGACCTCAATAACAAGAGAGAAGAAGAAGGGGCAGAGAGAAGCTCTCACCCTGTCACACCCTAACTAGAACATAAAACTAAATCTAATTCTCTTAAAATCGAACTATACATAGATATATATACTCTCACTTAAAAAGATCAAACTACCTGTAATGAAATCGAATTCTGCAGTAAAAACACATGAGGGACCGGTGTCCCGCGGTATGGGGGACGGATACCTCTTTATAAAATTTGGCTCTCTTCTGGAATGCAAAGACCGGTCTCCATAGGGTCGGGGGACCCGGATCTCTTTGACAGAGACCTCTTCTGCAGAATTTATTCACTTTGGCCCTTCTTCGGTGCTTGAGAATGGGTTCCTTATGGCTCGGGGAATCCCGGAGGCTTCCGGACTCGTCCGGGGATCACCAATTAACCTGAAAAAAAGACAAAAACTAGAAAATAAGATTAAAACAAATATGAACTAAACATAATATAAATAAAGAATAAACTATAATAAGAAAGGAAGTTACACATATACTAAAACTACAAAATTGTGTGTCTATCAGATAGGATCCTAGGAGACTTTCCTAATGTGTTGTCGAAATCCATGAGTCCATGATATCATTGTGGGCTCATGATTGAACCAGATTACCATCTAACCATTTCCATATTGCAACAATTTGAAGGTACTTTCATGTTTAATCTTAGAATTCATTAGACAAATGTCATTCCTTATAATTAAATTTTATGATTTGTTTTGCAAATGTTATCTGTAATCCTGGCGGCCTAATTCCAAGTGTAGATATTTCAAAACCTCTCTATGTTTGTGTAGATACTTTGAAATTGGATTTTGAGCTACTTTGTCAGTCTTAAGATTCATTAAACAAGTATCGGATTTGTGATTGAATGGAGATATTTTGATATTTCCAAATATTATCTGAAATCTAGGCGCTCTTATTTTGTAGATACTTCAAAACCTTGCTATGTTCGTGTAAATACTCTGAAATTGGATTCAGAGTCAGCCTTGCATGAATTGGGGAAACAAAACAAGGTACGTTCTGCCAATTGTATGGTATCATTGTTTAAGTTTTTTGGTACACATTAGCATAACAGTTTACTCAACGTCTAGCGGTAAAGCACTGAAGCTTCCCCTGGTCTCTCGTGCTAGCTTCAATATATATAGCTATGCGATTCGATCTGTTTGGGATATCCCGAACATATGTTCCCTCGTGTTTTTCCTTTGTCTTGGATGAATTATTATTGAAGGCAAACGGGGTTTAGGTGATACGAACGTAACCTTGAAACTAATTCAATGATATGTTTTCATGTTTTATCTTTAGATATTGTTCGCATTGATATTTCCTAGACAACTATTAAGGAATTGGATTCGAGAGCTAGTGTTGCATGACCCAAACACATCACTAAATTCAAATTGGTGTTTTCTGCGAACTGACGGCTCACACTGTTAGGTTTGCAGGTACACTTTATGTTTCCATCTATTTTCTCATTACCATTATTATGAGGAAGTTGGACCCCACTGTTGGAAAAAATGTGATTTTCCCGGATTTTAATTAAAAGTTAATTCCTGAGGGAATTGATCTCCGATTAAGGAGTTTTCGGATGCGTTGCATACTCCAAGGATAGGAGTTCGATTAGAAAAAATAATCGACAAAATCCGTCGAAAGATGAATGAGATATTGTCGTGCAAAGTCGACTCGGGACAATTGAGGGGAGTACCCTCTAGGTTGTGTCCCACATTGAAAGATTAAGTTTAAGACGATGGGTTTATTTATTATGGTGCGTGACTTAATGTCACAACCAAGTAAGAGGAAAGTAAGGTGATGTGTGCATCGCTTATTTTTCCACACACGCACGCGCGCGCCGCCGCGCGCCCGGCCTTGCCCGTGCTCGAGCCCGCACCCGCGTCCCGCGTCCCGGTTCCGGGTCTGTAGCCCGTGGTCCGTGGTTTAGTGGAATGTGCCTTCGTGCTTGGAGTTAATCTTTTTGGACAAAGTTCGTTTGGGCTTTGAAATAATTTGGTGACCCATAATCGATTTTATTTTGGGCTAACCATTGGCACAACCCAATGTCAATACAACCCGTCGGCCCAAACGGCTGGCCCAATCGACTCGTAACCCTAATGCGATTTCTTCCGCACTTCGATTTCGTATGAATGCGGCGATTGAACGTATGCAATCAATTGAGGAAAAACGTTTGGTGAACCTAAAACGTTTTGAAATCAATGCAAAAACGTTACAAAATCAGTAGTTACGAAACTGATACAATCAATTGATCGAGGAAAAACGTTTGCAATTAAATTGCGAAAACGTTTTCGAATTTGCTGTTATAAATTCATGCTCGGACGTTCAATCGAAAAAGACACCAGAAGCAATTCTCTTCGATTCAGTTCTCTGTTCTACGTCTCCCATCTGTTCTTCGTTATCGAAGGTACTGCTAAGGTACTGTTCTTGTTTCCATTCTTGAATCCATTCGATTACACAGAGACATACAGTCACTCAATAGTTTGACAGACGATTTGTATAAGTGCAATACAAATCGGAACACCGATTGTATCTTGGGAATCGAACGTCGAAAGAACCCTCTCGCACTCGGTGGAGGCGACGAATTCGATTTAAGGCTACTGTGTTAAACACAGACCTTCGGTGACTTATGTTTTCATCCTGTTTTGCTATCAAATTTTTCTGCAGAGTTTAGATACATTAACGAAGTTTCTGCAGATTTTCGGAAATTCCTCCAACAATCTTAAATCGAATTCGAAAGGTTGTTTCTTAGTTTAGTTCAGGGCAGATTACATGTTCTGCAAATTCACTCCTACTAGAATTCTTTTTTTTTTTCCGGTTACCTTTCGATTATTGTTAGCAGTGGTTAACATATTCTGGGAAAGTTTAAATCTGTTGCTAAGAGTGCTGGTAATAAATCGTTACAGCTTTCTGCAATGTTTTGATTCAATGCTATTTCTTATATCCCAGGTTTTAAATCGTCCTAGTTCTGTTTTTTTTCCAACAGCAAGCTTCATCAACTATTTGTGTTAGTTCAAATTCCAACAGCAAGTTCCTGCAAGCTTTTGTGTTAGTTAAAATTATTGGAATTTTTTTGGTACTTGCATTCAATCTGCTGCTGTGTAAATTACATCTGAATATTAGAATCTAATATTTCGTTCATCACAGTACATATAACATACAATTTTACAGTTCAGTTCTGAATTAATATACATGAATTACCACTACTGTGCTTTACTTTCCTCCAAATCAGCATTGTTTATTTTTTGTGGTACATATGAATCTCTTATGCCATCAGTAGTTGTCGGTTACATGATAAATGATTCAAATGTTTTACTATTAAAACATTTTGAGCATTTGGTGCAAGTTTCTAAGACTAATTAGCTAAAGTTTAATTCTTTTTTCCTTATTTGGTTATAATCTGCAAATCTTGCTCTCTGTCCAATTTTGTCTATGTTTAATTTCCATTGCCGTTCATATCTTTGTTTACTTCGGTTGGGAATTATGAACAGTTGTTGTGAAAATCTATTTATATTCGTATCATGAGATGCTACAACATTTTAGAATATAAATTGTTGTTCAAATCTGTGGACTAATTTCTTTTCAATTTTTTGAAGAAATGGAAAACAACAACGAAGTTGCCAACAATGTTTCGGTCATCCCACTTGCACCCTTGGCCAACAATACTCCGCCGGCCAATGCCGTTAATACGATCAATATTGGTACAATACCAGTGGATTTGCCTAGGCCTTTGGGCTTGGCATTCCTGCCACCGTTTCCGGCACCCTTTCCGGTGAATCATGCGATTTGACCGGATAAGTTTACGGGTCTGGACTTTAAAACGTGACAGAATAAAATGGTATTCTACCTAACAACTATAGGCCTTGCTAGGTTCTTGTCAGAAGTTGCACCTGTTGTCGCTGAGGATGACACAGATGTGCAAATGTGGATTGCCTATGACCAGTGGATTAGTGCGGATTTTTTATGCCGTAACTACGTACTGGACGGACTTGATAATTCCCTTTATAGGGTATATCAGGTCAAAAAGACAGCCAAGGAACTCTGGGAGTCCCTGGAGAAGAAGTACAAAGTCGATGGCGCTGGCTCCGGGAAATTCTTGGCTAGCAAGATGTTAGACTTTGTAATGGTGGACTCACGCTCTGTAGTGAGCCAGGTGTAGGAGTACCAAGTGCTTCTGCAACAGATGCAAGGAGAGGGATTGCATATGGCTGAGTCCTTGCAAGTGGCTACCGCCATCCACAAGTTGACTCCATCTTGGAAGACTTTCCGGGGGTATTTGCAGCACAAAACGAAGGAGATGACCTTCGAAACACTGGTGACAAAGCTGCGAATTGAGGATGATAATGTCCGTAATAAAAGACATTTGGGAGCTGATGTGATAGAGCACAGTCAAGGCTCAAGAAAGGGGAAGCCTTCTTACAAGGGTAAAAAGGTTGTTATGAATAAGCAACCAACTGGGAAGCTGAAGTCGGCTGGTGGGATCTTGAAGAAACCAATGCTCAGCAAAAATTCCAGGGGAACTGCTACAATTGTGGTAAGGCAGGTCACCGATCAAATGAGTGCAAGAAGCCGAAAAAGCCCCGTCCCCAGGCCAATGTGACGGAGGGAATCACCAGTGACATCTCCGGGCTCAACATCAATGCCATGGTCTCTGAAGTTTGCTTGGTGTCTTCTCATCCTAGGGAGTGGTGGATAGACACTGGCGCCACACGCCATGTCTGTTCTGATAAAGCAGTGTTCTCGTCATCCACACCGGTAACAAACGGTGACAAGCTGTATATGGGGAATTCTGCAACATCTGAGGTTCAAGGGATTGGAAAAGTAATCCTGAAGCTGACTTCCGACGTGAATCTCACACTCAATGATGTGTTGTACGTACCCGAGATCCGAAAGAATTTGATATCCGACTCTCTGCTGATCAAACATGGACTCCTCTTGGTGTTTGAAGCAGACAAGGTGGTGATCACGAAGGCATGAGTATTTGTGTGGAAAGGATACATGATGGATGGTTTGTTCAAACTTGGTGTTGTATCTATTGTATCTCCACTGAAAATGAATAAAAATGATGCTACTCCTTCCGTTTATATGCTTGAGTCTCCTTCATTGTGGCATGGTAGATTAGGTCACGTGAATTACAATTCTTTGCGTAGACTTAGTAATCTTGACTATCTACCAAAATTCAAAATTGATTCAACTCATAAATGTGAAATATGTGTTGAAAGCAAAATGACTCGGTCTTCATTTCAACAAGTTGAACGAAGCACCGAGCTACTAGGCCTAGTACACAGTGATGTGTGTGATTTGAAAATTGTCCACGAACGGAGCGGCAATAAATATTTCATTACATTTATTGATGACAGCACCAAGTATAGCTATGTGTACTTGCTTAAAAGCAAGGATGAGGGAGTTGATAAATTCATTCTTTATAAGAATGAAGTTGAAAATCAACTGAGTAAGAAGATTAAAATTTTTCGTAGTGATCGTGGTTGTGAGTACGAAACACCTTTTGGTGCCTTCTGTGCGCAACATGGAATCATTCATCAAACTACGGTTCCTTACTCACCTCAGCAGAATGGGATTGCTGAGCGTAAGAACCGTACACTAAAAGAGATGATGAATGCCATGTTGATAAGTTCTGGAGTATCGCAGAACTTATGGGGAGATGCTATCTTAACCGCAAATTACCTTTTGAATAAGGTACTATGCAAGGATAGTGAGAAGTCTCCTTATAAACTTTATACTGGAAGAAAACCCTCATATAAATACTTACGAATGTGGGGGTGCTTAGCCAAAGTTGCTATACCTCCTCCTAAGGCGGTAAAAATTGGTCCTAAGACCGTTGATTATGTGTTTATCGGATATGCACAAAATAGTAGTGCATATAGATTTCTGGTACATCGTTCTACGATAAATGATATACACAACAACACAATCATGGAGTCAAGGAATGCTTATTTCTTTGAAGATGTGTTTCCTTGCAAGACTATCAGTCTCGAGAATCTGGTTAAACGAACTAGGGACACAAGTGTCCCTGAGGGTTCAAATCATCAAGAGGATGAAGAAGTGGAGGAGTTTCGAAGAAGCAAACGATCCAGAACTGAGAAGAGTTTTGGTCCTGACTTTCTATCATACTTGATGAAAGGTGATCCACGCACCTATAAGGAAGCAGTGTCTTCTCTTGATGCTCCTTTATGGAAAGAAGCAATAAAAAATGAAATTGATTCTATCTTCCAGAATCATACTTGGGAATTAGTGAATTTTCCACAAGGAAGCAAGGTTTTGAGTTCTAAATGGATCTTCATGAAGAAGATGAAAGCCGATGGCGCCATTGATAAATACAAAGCGAGGTTAGTAATCAACGGATATAGGCAAAAAGAAGGCCTTGATTACTTTGATACGTGTTCTCCTGTTACGAGAATAACTTCCATCCGGATGATACTTGCTATAGCAGCACTACGAAACTTGGAAGAACATCAAATGGATGTGAAGACGACTTTCCTTAATGGAGATCTGCAAGAGGAGATATATATGGAGCAACCTGAGGGTTTCTCCACTCCAGACCAAAATGGGAAGGTGTGTAGACTTGTCAAATCCTTGTATGGATTAAAGCAAGCACCAAAACAACTTCACGAGAAATTTGACACTGTCATGCTTTCAAGTGGTTTTAGAATAAATGAATGTGACAAGTGTCTATGTTAAGGATACTAAAGATGACTATGTCATCTTATGTCTTTACGTTGATGACATGCTTATTGTCGGAAGTTCCGATAAGATGGTTGAAGCCACTGAGAACTTGTTGAATTCTAAGTTCAACATGAAAGATATAGGCCTGACAGATGTGATTTTGGGTGTAAAGATTACACAAATACCAGAAGGACTCGTGTTATCCCAATCACATTATGTGGATAAAATACTTGACAAGTTCAATAGTTCAGATACCACCATTGCTAGAACACCGGTAGATTTGAGTATACGATTATCAAAGAATAATAGAGAAGCTGTATCACAACTAGAGTATTCTCGGATAATCAGAAGTCTCATGTATCTGATGACTTACTTGTACAAGACCGGATATAGCATACTCAGTTAGCAGACTTAGTCGCTACACGAATAATCCGGGAGTTGCACAATGGAAAGCTATCTACAGGGTTCTACACTACCTGAGATACACTCGAGATTTTGGTCTCCACTATACTAGACATCCACCTGTTATCGAAGGTTATTCGGATGCAAATTGGATATCAGATGTGACTGATTCCAAATCTAATAGTGGATATGTGTTTACTCTCGGAGGTGCAGCTGTATCTTGGAAATCTTCCAAACAAACTTGTATTGCAAGATCTACTATGGAATCTGAGTTTATTGCTCTAGATAAAACAACTGAGGAAGCCGAGTGGCTACGGCAGTTTGTAGAAGATATTCCAAGATGGTCAAAGTCTGTGTCTGCAATAACGATACATTGTGACAGCCAAGCAGCCATTGGCAGGGAACAGAGCAATATGTATAATGGAAAGTCTCGCCATATTAGAAGACGACATAATTCCATTAGACAACTACTCTCACGAGGTATTATCACTCTTGACTATGTAAAGTCAAAGGACAATGTTGCGGATCCGCTAACCAAAGGGTTAACAAGAGAGTTAGTTGAAAAAGCATCGAAAGGAATGTGTTTAAAAATGAAAGAAGTTATGACGGAAACCCCACCTAGTTGACTGGAGATCCCAAGATCTAGGTTCAAAAGGACAACTAAGTCATAATTCTCTGGTTGTAATCACTGTTGAGTTAAAAACTCATACTCATTCCTATGATGCAAACAGTGATTGATAAAGGATAAGCTCTGGAGCTTTTAATGACTTTGTCATGTGTGGAGGAAAATATGATTATATTCATTGACAAAAGTCACCTATGTGAGTGTGAAGTGGGCCCGCTTCTATTAGGATTGGAAAGGCGAAATCCTTGAACAAACACTTGCAGAACCAGGCAACGTGTTCATGGCCAAAACGAACACACCGTTGAGAACTCTATTGTGACAGGAAAGGTCCTGTGTGAAGTCTATTGTCTTGGTTTACACTAACGGCAGAACAGTTCAAGGCATCACGTCTACTGGTTTGCTAGTAATTCCCGATAGATTTTCACAAGGGAAGGTTCAAAGCTAATCGCTACTTATCCTATGCAGGACTGATCCGTTGTACTCTCTCTGTTGTAAATTCGAGTCTCCTTCTTCGAGTCTTCGTTCTTTCATGTCTTTGTTGTTTCTGTCAATATCATTCATGTGGGGGATTGTTGAAAAAAATGTGATTTCCCGGATTTTGAAAGTTAATTCCCGAGGGAATTGATCTCCGATTAAGAAGTTTTCGGATGCGTTGGATACTCCTAGGATAACAGATCGATTAGAAAAAATAATCGACAAAATCCGTCGAAATATGAATGAGATATTGCCGTGCAAAGTTGGCTCAGGATATTGAAAGATGAACGAGATATTGAAAGATTGGATTTAAGATGATGGGTTTATTTATTATGGTGTGTGACTTAGTGTCACAACCAAGTAAGAGGAAAGTAAGGTGATGTGCGCATCGCTTATTTTTTCACACACGCACACGCGCCCGCGCGCCGCCGCCGCCCGCTTGGCCTTGCCCGTGCCCGTGCCCGTGCCCGCACCCGCGTCCCGCGTCCCGGGTTCGGGTCCGTAGCCCGTGGTCCGTGGTTTAATGAAATGTGCCTTCGTGCCTGGAGTTAATTTTATTGGACAAAGTTCGTTTGGGCTTTGAAATAATTTGGTGACCCATAATCGATTTTATTTTGGACTAACCATTGACACAACCCAATGTCAATACAACCCGTCGGCCCAATCGACTGGCCCAATCGACTGGTAACCCTAATACGATTTCTTCCGCGCTTCGATTTCGTATAAATGCGGCGATTGAACGTATGCAATCAATTGAGGAAAAACGTTTGGTGAAACCTAAAACGTTTTGAAATCAATGCAAAAACGTTACAAAATTAGTAGTTACGAAACTGATACAATCGATTGATTGAGGAAAAACGTTTGCAATTAAATTGCGAAAACGTTTTCGAATTTGCTGTTATAAATTCATGCTCGGATGTTCAATCGAAAAAGACACCAGAAGCAATTCTCTTCGATTCAATTCTCTGTTCTACGTCTCCCATCTGTTCTTCGTTATCGAAGGTATTGCTAAGGTACTGTTCTTGTTTCCATTCTTGTATCCATTCGATTACACAGAGACATACAGTCACTCAATAGTTCGACAGACGATTTGTATAAGTGCAATACAAATCGGAACACCGATTGTATCCTGGGAATTGAACGTCGAAAGAACCCTCTCGCACTCGGTGGAGGCGACGAATTCGATTTAAGGCTACTGTGTTAAACACGGGCCTTCGGTGACTTTTGTTTTCATCCTGTTTTGCTAACAAATTTATTCTGCAGACTTTAGATACATTAACGAAGTTTCTGCAGATTTTCGGGAATTCCTCCAACACCCACAGCTAGCAGTAACCTTTAGGTCTTGGAGGAAGCATTGCTATTACTGTTACTGTGGTCTACGAGATGTGAACATAGCCTTTAAATTAAATAAAATAGTTGTTTTTGTGTGTTTAGTATTTTAGACATTGTTTATATTTATATCCAATGGACAACTATAAGGAATAGGATTCGACAATTAGCCAAACATAGTACAAAGGCATCTTGGGAAAAAATATAGTCATTTTTTGAACTTTTAACTTGAAAATGGTTTCTCTGAAAGAATCTTACAAAACTATCCATGACATTTTCCCTCCCTCTCTCTCTCTCTTTCTCTATACTAGCATTTAAGGCACATGATTATTGAATTGAAAGTTAAGTACAATAGATTCCTTGTTTTGTGGGAAGTTTTGAAAAATATGCATATATTGAATTGAAAGTTAAATGCAAAAGAAGTTTTTAGAGAAGTATTTTTGGAAAATAAATGTGAATCAACCTCAAGTTTGGGTTCACACCAAACTTGTGCTCTCCCTTTATATATAGTATAGATATAGATATATATGCTAGTAGTTATCCCCACTGTGTAAGTCAATATGTTTTGATAATTATGAAATATATTCCCATCACATAAGCGTAAATAAGTCCATCACTTGAAAAAATATTACATGACCAAATGAGTATTACGCTTCCAACGAACGTACTGCAAGGATTCTACTGCAATTGTAGCGTGGGCTTTGGACTAACAATTTACCAAATATATATTTACTTGTCTTTATCTATTTACAAAATTAAAATAGACTAAAAGAAGAATTATGCAGCTCTGATACCAATATTGAAGAAAAGGATGAGAGGGTTTATGGGTTTACCTCTTTCAAAAGTGTTCCACAAATAGATTGCCTTGCTTAAATAAGAGCCTCACACGTGCATGTCATGCCAACCCATCGAAAGAGAGACTACAGAGTCTCCTTAGAGTGCCACATTCTAAAATCTTATGGCACAAGATGGTGGCCTTAATTAAGAGAGATACAGACCAAGAAAGAGGAGTACAAAATGTGGTGAACGCGCCCTTGTTTCCAAACACACACTGATCTTTAGTTACTTTCTTCACCTACCTTTTGGTTAAGATATCATAATCGAACATGTTAGAATAGTATGTCAGTTATTGTCCCACATTATACTGTGTCATTAAATTATGCAAATAAGTTCTTTTGTTAGGTGTAGTTAACACCCTATACACTTTTCCTTCTCTCTTCGTGTCTCACAACATGGCATTAAAGCCATGATCTCTTCAGTCATCATTCATGGTCACCAAATCCTAGCAACCACTATAGCAGCCGCCACCAAACTCTAGCAGCCTGTCATGCCCCGGATTTTCAAGCCATTTTTTTGAAAAATAACATTAAAGGAGAAATTAACTACCAACCACTATAATCCCCAATAATATATAATGAATAATGCATAGAGAGGGACAAATCCAAATCCATCAATACGAGTTTAAGTCTACAAAATCTTTACAAATGAATATCCAGGAAAGTGAAGAAAGAAAATACAATACAAGGATACAATAAAATGGCCTATCAATTTATATTACAAATCAACTCATGTCCCAGTCATACTTAAAGCATCCATGTCGTATCTTTTCTTCCCATTCTATAGCCACATCACCACATCTATTATATAAAACACAATGGCGTGGGCCCTACACATTTTTTACACACATTTTCTTTACATATTTTCACACATTTTTGTACACATTTTTATGCATATTCTCTACACATTTTTATATACATTCTCTACACATTTTTCATACACATTCTCTATACATTTTTATACACGTTCTCTATACATTTTTCATACACATTTTCATACACATTCTCTAAAAATAAAAAAAAAATATAAATGTTTTAACTAAATTTAAAAATAAAAATAGTTAAAATGTGTAAAATTTTTTAA
>NMUG010004561.1:0-13766 GCA_002855965.1 Monotropa hypopitys | reverse complement strand
GTGTGCATGTCTAGGTAGAATCATATTAGGGATCGGGATTTTGGTGATGAATTGCATGTTTGTACGATCTTAGGGCCCCATAAATTTGGTCCTAAAGCTGCAAAGCCAGTCAGGGGTAGGTACCCTTAAATTCAACAAACAGGCAAATATGGGTCTGCATGTGTTTGCTGGCTTAGCTCCATTTAGAAAGAAGAGAAAGAGAGGGAGAGAGCTGTGTCGTGTCTAAGGTTGTGGTGGCCCGGCTCAGAGAGAGAGAGAGGCGGTCAAGGAAGGAAAGTAGGGGAGCGAGGATTTGGGCGAGAAATTGCTTTAGATTTGTCATTTAAATTTTTGAATTTCGAAAATGGGTTTTCTATTATTGTGTTATGTCATCTGATCTGTCTCTCGGACAAACAAGCAACTGGATTTCAGAAAAATCCGAATCACTCAGATTCTCTCCATATATATCCCCCTCTTTCTCTCACTCTCTCTGCATTTACACCATAATCTTTTCTGAATTATGGGTGGGTTGTTCTTCTTTCCATATAAGTTGCCGATCTTGTCTCCATGACCTGCGAGATTTTTCGTAATCTACAATCGGAGATTTGGGTTTTTTTACTTGGGTTCTCTTTGATTCCTCTAGATTTTGCCTTTTGGTTTCTCGCCCAAAAACCCTCAGCAGATTTTGATTATTTAGATTGTGGATATCTAGAAATGTTGGAAATCTTGCGGATCAGTTTCTATACAAACAAAATAACCCCATTTGGGTTCTTATTAGATTGCTTTTGGCTCTCTCCCAAAACCCTTATCAGATTTTAATTATTTAGATTTCGAGTATCTAAAAATTTTGCTGATTTTGAGGATCAGTTTCTAAACATAGTTGCCCCAATTGGGTTCGCTATTTAAGAATGTGCGCTTTGGTTGTTTGTAATTAGATGGCTGAGACCAGGAATGGCTCAAGAAGAACATAGACAGAGGTGTGGCAATATCAGTAGTACTAGTGGTGGTAGTAACAGATCTTCAAAAAAGTTGAAGCCAAAAAAAGTGCCACAAAGAGGACTAGGTGTTGCTCAGCTTGAAAAGATTAGATTAGAGGAACAACAAAAGAAAGGTGCTCCTATTTTTCCACCCAATTCACTTGCATCACCAACAAATTCTTCATGCTTAGTTGATGTTCAGTGTGCTCCCAACAGTTTGCAGCAAAACCCCTCCCAATTTCCAATCCCTTTGCCTCCCCTTCCTCCACCAGCAGATACTTTTTCCCCAAATCCTGTTTTTAGACCTCCCTCTTCCATTTCCATTGTAGATTCCTTCCACCTAAATTCTCTTCCGTTGCTAAACCCCTCAAATGGGGTAAGGTTTCCGGTGATCCCGGATTTTGGACATGATAATTGGCCTGTGTTTTGGAATAGTGACAATCTTGAAAGGGAGAGCCATAGGTTGGATTATAATGGATTCGAGGGGCGGTCAAATACGAATGCAACCTATGAGTCTAATCCCATTTGGCCTCCTCCTAGTTTATTACAAAAGGCACAACAATTTCAGCAGCAACCTTCTTCTTCACCAATGGTAGTGAGTGCATGTTTCATATTATCTCAGTGTTTTTTTTTTCATTATATGGTATTTAAATTGGGTTCTTTGGGTGATTTGGAGAATGATTTGAATTGTGTGTACATTGTAGGTGAACGTCTCATTAGGGACTTCATCGTCCTCTGTAATGGAGCCCCCTTCAAACCAAAGCTTTTATAGCAACTACTACATTCCTGCGTGGACCGACGAAGAGAAGGTCTTGTTCAACTTGCTCTAATTTCCTCAGCTTGTACTTTTTCTGCAACAAAAATGATGTATCCCACAACAAAAATGATGGGACTCGCCATTTTCTTTCCAAAAAAAGCATGTTATGTTAATGTTGTGAACAAAATGTTGTGTGCATTGTTGTAGTAGAAAATGGTACGCAAACCCCCCTAACGAACGGTACGTACCAGATTTAGTAGAAAATGGTACGCAGCCCGTACCGGACGATACGTACCGGATTTAGTTGAAAATGGTACGCAGATCCCTCGTACCGTCCCGGCTCCAATACCGGTCTGTATCGGCGCGTGCCGGATGTTTGGTTAATTTTCCGGTGAGATTTAGAATTCCGGGCAAATGTTTCCGGTACCGGTTTTTTTGTAAAAAGATGAAAAAAATGAAGGGCAACATTGTAAATTGCTTCTGCTGCTGTGAAGCTATCCCTAACCTTCCCGTAATCTCTCTCGACCATGCCCGCAAGCTGCTTCTCTGAAGCAAAAATCTACTCCCGCCATCCCCGTCTCTCATCGCCATCGAACACCTCTGTCTACCATCCGCCGCCGCCTTCATCTACCGTAGCTCTGCCCGTGAAAATCTCTCCGCCTCCTTCATCCACCACCTTCGTCTACCATCGCTCCGCAAATCTACCCAATCATCGAGAAATCCGAAATCCGAAATCGAGAAATCCAGAATCGTCACAATCACAATCGAGGTGTGAATTTCTTTTCAGTATATTGAACTTTGCGTATTGATTTTATTTATGTATATATAGCTGTTTGTAATGTCGTGCTTTTGGCTGAGATTTTGGGAAAATTTTCGGGAGATTTAGCAAAGCACTAAGATTTCGCAAAGCTCCGCAAATATATTGAAATTTTCAGTATATTGAACCTTGCACTGAGATTTCTTTCACAGTGAATTATACACAGAGAATTACAGTGAATTACACACAGTGAACACATAGAATTACACAGTGAACACAGAACACAGAGAATTACACACTGAACACAGAGAATTACACAGTGAATTGGCTTGCATTTTGTACTACGGTAGGCTAACATTATGTTATTTCCAATAGTGAATTGGCTTACACAGTGAATTGAATTACTACCCAACATTATTGCTTAATGAATGTTTAATTTATGATACATTGTATTATATTAAAAAAATTAGTGATCATATTTACATATATTGATAGTAGCGTTAAATCCGAAACGGTACCGGTATATGACCGGTACCGGTATTGTACCATACCAATTACAAAACCGGTAATTGTACTCAGGAATGTACTCAAAAAAAATACTTAGAAGTAAGGTTCATGGCATAATATCAAAGATGTGGGTGATAACCATGGTGAATTTGGTACTATGTTGTGTGACTTTTCTGGAAATGTAGAATGTTGTGATGGAATCATTCCAATAAGGGGATCGTTATGTGTTTCATATTTTCTGTATTGTAGATGGTTGGCACTAAGAGGCCATATCCCTATCCTGTAGACAATCAATTTGGCCCCTCTTTCCCTTGCAAATTCCCTCCTACCTACGTTCCGTCCATCGCTAGACGAGATGTCTCAGGCCCGAGTGTCACTAGAGGCACAGACAATGCTGAACCCAGCAACCCATTTTTGAGGTCAGTTTACTTTTGATGAACTGAGCCCTTTGTATATATATATATTCTTCTAGGCTTAGTGTGATTCTTGTTTATTGACACTGTATTAGCATCCTCTCCAGAGAAGCCCCTTCAAGTTCAACTGTCATGCCTGAGCTGAATCCAAAAAAAGTAGCAAAAGAAAATGGGGATATGAATGGAGATTTCCTCACATTAGCTCCTCCTACAACAGCTCTCCCCCGTCCTCATTTAAAGCATATTTTCTCTTCAGAGAATAGGACCCAAACTAGCCGAGAATTATCAGAATTTGAATCTCTACCATACCAAGTGAGATTAAACAACAAAACCCTATTATTGTCCCTTTTTGTTGTTCCTGTTTTCATTCGAAAGGCATCATCTAATAATTTCGTTTGGTTATATTTTTTTTTAGGGAAATGGTGAAGCTCCAATTCATGAGACAGGAACAAGTGCACCAACACCCCAAACATGGCCTTTTTACAGCTTCTTTCCATCGGCAACACAGCAAAATAGCCAAGAAACAGCAGCTCTTAGCAGCTGGAGTGACAAAGTAGGGGAAAAACTTGACTTAAATCTGAAGTTATAGATGTTAGGAAATAATACTATTTCCTTTCATTAGCCTTGATTAGCGTTCCTAATTAGCCGTGTACTTAATTAGGCTACTTTATTATATTTTGTATTTATTTTTCTTTATTTCGTTACCTTATAGGATTGTTTTCTATTGTTTTCTTTTCCTTTTAGAATAGTTTCCTATTCCATAGATTTTCTAGTCTTTATAAATTGTTCTCTTGTAATATTGAAAACACATTGTGAATAAGATCTCTCTTCTTCTTCTCTCTCTTTGCGCAAATTCTATCAATAGAGGTTAGCTTTTTATGGTATCTATGTCCAAGAATCACTATACACCTACTTTGTGGTCATTTGGTAGGAGCTATTTCTTCCAAGCAGTGGTAGCATAAAATTTTTATTGGTTAGATCTAGAGTTCAATAGGTAAAATAGAGATGAAACTTCATATTGAATTGAATTGTGTAAGATTAAGCCTGAAATCATTGGGTATCACGTGACATTGGGTGAGTTGTAAAAGGTAGAGAGAATTGTTTCTGTTTTGTGAGTTTCAATTTCTGATGTATGAGAAGTTTGGTTGTGCAACAGAGTGACTGTTAAGGCCTTGTTTTATTTCTTGAAAAACTAACTTTTCCTTACCATTTGTTCTCTAGTGAATATATTGACAGCGCAATGTGTGTGAGCCTGTCTCCAGTTATACTATGGACAAAAGCAATTTGCACACGCATTTACACATACTTAACAATTGTATTTTTCCAGACTTTTTCCCTATGAATGAATACTAGCAAATATTTTGGTGCATTATTTTTGTTTTTAGTTCATGTGTTGCTATCGAAAAAACCCAAAAAAGTTTCAGTTGTTGGGTTGGTGGATGAGTCAGAGCCACTCTGATAGGTAACAAACTCTCTGCATGTGAGATTATGAGGATCTGAAAATGCTGTCTTTGTCTTACTTTGTGGGTCCAGAAAATAGGGCCACTGTTTTTGTGTGTGTACCAAGAGTATCCAGGACATTGCCTGAGGCTCTGCTTGGCATAATATGTGGGCACCTCTCCCAGCACGGATTTGAAAGGATATAGCCACACCCACGGGTGTATCCCAGCGGACACAGCCGGCCCCAGGGTAAGCCCCGCAAGCCCGGGGGCTGGGGTAACACCCTGAACAAGGGCAACATGGGGCAAAAAAAAATTTTTGTTTTAGATTTAGTGTAAAAAAAAAATTTAATGTGTTTTTTTATGTATTTCCCTTAATAAGGGCAAAAAAAATTTTTGAGGGGATGGGACAACCCAAACCTTAGGGCCGGCACTGTCAGCGGTAGCTGGGGCATACTTTGGTTGTTCTCGCCCTTGCAGGTCTAGGGTTCGATTCTCACCGCGTCCGTGTGCGTGAGTGAGGCCTTACCACACTGTGTACAGGGCAGGGTATGCTCCAATGAACCGCTGATAAGTCTCGGATTTACTCCTCTACGTGTTCTGGGTGGCGTGCATATGGAGCCCTTGCGCTTCGGGTACAGGCGTTTTTTTGAAAGGATATAGCCCACAGAGGAAAATTGTCTGAGTGATATTAGATACGAGTTGATAATTTTTTTAGATACCGCTTTGTGATGCCCTTCGAAATATGATTACCCGTCAATATGTTCATTTTATAATGTTCATCAAGTAATTTATTTGTAGAAAAAATCAGGTTAATTAAATATTTTTAATTTCATAATCGAGAGAGATTTCTCTTTTGGTTCATTCTTTGAATCATACTAGCTATTCATTTTATATTTAAAAGTGTGTTATATGTTGGAGAAAATATTCAAACTATGTGTGCGAGGGTAAAATATGTTGCTACTATCCTTGTCGGTAAACAGTTGAATGTCTGGGTTTTGTAGCTTTGTCAATTTGTTCTAACTCTTGCTAGTTCTGCGCCCACAGAAAATTGATAGAGCACATCCTTCCTCTAGCAGACGGAAGACTCTCCGATAACTAAGTTAATCCTGATCGAAAAAGTAGAAAACTGTAAGTACAAGAGAGTATGAGAGCAAAATAACATGTATCATTCACCGGTGGCTCGTCTCCTACTTATATACTTCGTCCTTCCGGGTTTCCAGCTTCTCGCTGGAAACGAAGTCTTCCTAAGACTTCTCGTCTCTTTTCCTCGTGTTTGCTGCGTGTCTGCCACATTCCCCGACAAAGGAGAATCTCGGCACACCTTTTACTACTCTTGGAACTCCAAATATTCTCTTGGGAAGGGAAAGTCTGACACGTGTGCCTTGCACCGTTCTTTGGCTGATCGACACGTGAACTCCTCGTCTGCTACCCCTTCCTGTGATATTCCATTGGATGTCGTGCATGACCGACCTAATCCGCACAGCGGACACTGCTGGGGCACGTGCTCAGTTGTACCATACTTGGTCTGGCACGCGCTGCTCTATAAGATTGTTGTCGTCTCTGTAAGGATGCTAGCCGCACGGGGCCAGCCTAATCCACACAGCGAAGATGCTGGTTACGGCGCTTGACTAGCTGCATCTCCCATGATCCTGTCTGTGTCCCTAAATAGGCACCTGCTCAACTATTTGGATGTTAGTCACACAGGACCAACCTAATCCGTAGTGCGGGGGTACTGTCAGACACATGGCTGGCTATATCTATTGGAAAATCTAGCAACGCTGCACAAAATGACTTATCACCGCATTGAACGTATGTCTCTACCACACAGGGCCTCACCTGATCCTCCAGTACGAGGAGGATGACGTGGCACCTAGAGCCGACCTGTCACCTCACACTGGGATAATGTGATTCGGTCCCTAACACGTGGGAAATCCTGATTATCCTCACCACAATTGCCCCTAGCTCTGACTGCTTCAGCCGCACAGCGGAAGTGGGCAGAGCTCCCGGGATCTAAAATGTTGTCGTTCCACTAACCGGATATGTCCAACCATCATTCTTCTGAAGCGGTGCCTCATTAATTGTGAAATTAATGATTGGGCCCCGCGCGCTCTGTTCGAGACTGATGCGACGATTGGAAAAGACATTCTGCATGCTGTCGCTTCGAGAAATGCGAAGGCACGCCCCTATATAATCTTGCCTTGGCTTATTCTGGAATACTCTTCTCTTTCGCAGTTTCTGAAGCCCTAAATCCCTGAACTCTTCTCCTTCTTCCTTTTCTGCATAAGTTAGGCTTTCTCCGAAAATGGGGTTTTTCAGATCTCTGGTGGATACTCCTGAGAAACTCGAGGCTTTCAGAGCCGAACACGGAGTGTCAGATGATGTGGTCATCGCTCTCGCTCCCGCCGACTATGATAGGGAGAGGGCTGACAGAAATACACTCCATATCCGCCTGATCCATATCGTGGAGTGGGGAGTTCGATTACCTCTCCATCCTCTTCTTCGCCACTTCCTTTGGTACTTGAACCTCTCACTGATGCAGGTGGCGGCCAACACAGTCCGGGATGTGATGGGCGTTGCCGCTTTGAACTTCTTCATGGATTCAAAGATAGGCCTCTGGGAGATCTTGTACCATTACACCATCAACCACACCCGGGGTGGTGTATGATACCTGAAGAGTTCACCCCCAACTCGAAAAGGGAGAATCCAGTTCCTCGCAAAGGCAGGACCCCTCGCCAATATTCTCCTTTCTTTTTCATTCTGTTTCCTTGCTGCTTCCATACGCTAACTGTTTCTGACTTTTTTTTCTTGTTCTGTTGCAGACGTTCACGTGAACCGCAACTCCCTCCACAACAAGTTTTACAAGTCCAAGGAGGTCAAGAAAGCCCTCGACTTCTCGCTTCCTTCCGGGGAACTCATCGACAGATCCGTTGAAAGGCTCCTGGGCTACGTGTCGCACTACAAAGGATATCGCGGTGTGCGGCGGCCTGCTGTGGATCTTGAAGTCGTTCCTGTTGCACTTGTTGCACCTGTCCCTCCAGCTCCCGTGGTCGATCTCTCAGAGGAAGAGGGCACTTCTGAAGAGGGAGAGGATACTTTAGAAGAGGAAAGCGACGACCTCGAAGAGATTGATAGGTGGGGGACTCCTGCTAATCCCTTCGCTGCTGGTCCTTCCACACGAGAGCCGCCCAATCTCATTCCCGACCGGTGAGTTTTGCGCAACTGGAATGACGAACCAGGCAACATGTCTTCTTTCTCTCTTGCTGATGTTGCGAGGAAGGACTTGGAAGGCCGCTCACCCATTCCACCGTGGGAGGTCGCTCAGACTGGCGATAGAGTGGCGATCCTACCAGCCACTATTCAGGTAACTCCTCCACCCTCTCCTCAGTCTCGCCCTACAGTCACTAAGGCGGCTGATCAGCCTCCGTGCATCACTCACCAACGCGTGGCTGATCCACCAGCAGATCATGCAGCTGCCAAGAAGTCGAAGAAGGGTCCTGTTGAAGCTATGCAGAATGAGGTAGCGGGTAATACTTCTGGGAGTTTTGCTGGGCCCTGAAATCCCGTCATGCTGAGAGACGACAGGGCTCCTGTGAATAAGGGCAATATAGTCCTCGACGAATCCAATGCTCGCGGGCTCTGCCACGCAGTGATGCTCCCCATTGATGCTGCGGAGAAGCAAAAATACAACACGCTTGATGTATCCCATCACGCGCTGGTATACTCGTTAAAGGTAATCACTTCTAGCTGGTGTCCATGTTTCTTTCTGATTTTTTTGTTCCTTGCTTTCTTACATTCTAATCCTTGAACAGGCACTTCAATGCTCGACTGAACATGACTCGCGCATCACCCTCCTCCAACATGAGCAGAGAAAGACTGTTGATAAGCTGAAGGTCTCCTCTGACCTTGCGTAGACTCTGAGGAAGAAGCACGATGAGGACAAGAAGGTGCTGGAGGCCTCTAATGCCGAGGTGACAAGGCTAGGTGGCGTGCTGGCCAAGACGGAGGAAAGGCGGTTGAAAGGCTTAGCTGATGTCTGCGCTGAGTTGGAGGCCAAAACCAAAACTCTCAATTCTGAGAGGAAGACTTTCGAATCTGAAAAGAAGTCTTTCGAATCTGAACGAGCGTTTCTCAACAGCCAGCTGAAGTTGAGGAAGCTCGAGCTGGAGAAAGCCCAGAAGTACGCTCTGGACACCTATACCACATCCTATAACAAGGGTGCGGAGGCAACCAAAGCGAACTATGAGCGGCAGTTCGTGGAGCAACTTCCTGAGATCAATGAGCTCTTCTTCCCGAAGATATGACATCTTGCTATGGATGCATGTGGCATTGCGGCGGACTACCCTCTGCAGACAGAGATTCCCTTGTCTAGCAAGGCTGCATCCTCAGCTACTGGCCACGCACCCCCTACGGAGCCTCCTCGCGCTCAAGATCCTCCGACAGCCGCTGATTGGGCTTCTGCCTCAGCTTCTACTGACCCTCCTGCTGATGGTGGCCTCCCAGACACCCCTACTGTTGGGGTGGTGTAGAAGACTGGTGAGGAGGAAGTGGTGGAAAAAGGAAAAGCTTGAGCTGCTCCCCTTTGCTTTTTTCTTCTTTCTGTTTGGCTAGTATTTGTATTTCTTTTTCCTGTTTAATGTAATGAACTTCTTATCTGAATGTTGGATTTTCTATTCTGAACTTTGTCTTATTATTTTCCTTGCAAATGATGCTTTGTCCTTGGGTCCTATGTCTCTTAAAGGACTTCCTCTTTTGATCCGCATTGCGGCAAGGCCCCCCTGGAACGCTTTTCTCCCTAAAGGGCCTGCTCTTACTAAGCCGCACTGTAGGCATTTGCACTTGCTTTTTATTTTCTCAATCTGGATCATCTTGGGACTACTCGGTCCCCTGTAAGATGATTCCATTGGCCTCTGCGTGGCACTTAAGATCAGTTCCTTGAGATTTCTGTCCCCTAAAGGTTCTGATCTCAGAACAACTATCCTGAGAATTCTCTGCTCGGGACCATTGGCCTATCCTGGTTTCGGGATTAGTTCCTTGGGACTTCTAGTCCCTTGTAAGGTTATGATCTCAGGACAACTGTCCTAAGCATTCTCTGCTTGGGACCATTGACCTGATCTGGTTTCGAGATCAGTTCCTTGGGATTTCTGGTCCCCTATAAGGTTCTGATCTCGGGACAACTATCCCGAGTATTCTCTACCCAGGACTATTGCCCCGATCTGGTTTCGAGATCAGTTCCTTGGGATTTCTGGTCCCCTGTAAGGTTCTGATCTCAGGATAACTATCTTAAGCATTCTCTGCTCGGGACCATTGACCTGATCTGGTTTCGCGATCAGTTCCTTGGGATTTCTGGTCCCTATAAGGTTCTGATCTCAGGACAACTATCCCGAGTATTCTTTATCCAGGACCATTGCCACGATCTGGTTTCGAGATCAGTTCTTTGAGATTTCTGGTCCCCTATAAGGTTCTGATCTCGGGACAACTGTCCCGAGTATTCTCTACCCAGGACCATTGCCCTTAGTAAGGAAGTGGAGGCTTGCTGAGCGTCTGCTTCCTTACTCCATGCACGCTGCCTGAACACTGGTAACTGAGTCTGGATAAAGTTGAAAGTTCATTGATGTCAAATTTTCTGATACATTGGTACTATTACATGTTACTGAAAAAATTTCTTCAGGTTAGAGATGTTCCAGGTGCGCAGGATCTTGATTCCATCTAGATCCATCAACTTGTATGCCTCTTGGCTTGCTTTCCCAATGACTTTGTAGGGCCCTTCCCAGTTCGGCCCGAGCTTCCCATCTGCTGGATCTTTGGTGTTTCCAAGGACCTTCCTCAGAACCAAATCTCCAACTCCAAATTCCCTCGGATGGACTTTTCTGTTATGGAATTTGGCGAGTTGTTCTTGGTAGGAGGCTAACCTGACAAGAGCCATCTCTCTTCTTTCTTCGGCGAGATCCAGTTGTACGGCTAGAGCATTGTCATTTCCCCCTTGTTCTACTAGATCAGTGCAGATGGTGGGGATGTCAACCTCTAGTGGGATGACTGCTTCTGTTCCATATGCCAAGAGGAAAGGAGTTTCACCAGTGGACCTCCCGGGCATTGTGCGGTAGGCCCAGAGGACTAGTGGCAATTCCTCAACCCACCTTCCCTTAGCCTTGTCTAACCTCTTCTTGATGCCAAGCAAATTGCCGAGCCGAAGGAAAAGCCTTGGCAGACCAAACCTTTTCCTCGGCTGGGGGAAATAGGTAGCACAACATAAAAAGAAAGCCATACGAACAAGGGACTTGAAGTTCAAAGTGCAAAGTTCATTGATAAGAAAAGGACCGGCCACATGTCGGCACGGCCCCAAAACAAACAAAAGCAAAAAACAATGAAAAGAGGCAAAAAGTGATCAGGCGGTCGGGTCAGAAGGATCATCCACAACGGCACCAGTTCCAGTAGCCGGGTCTGCAACCTCAGTCACGACGGCACGAGGGGTCGTCGGAGCAGACCGAAGCCAAGCACCAGCCTTGGAGGACCTCATCGAGGGGATTTCCCCCACGCCTGAGGCATTATCCTCAACCCCCAAGGAAACCTTGGCGCACACCCAGTCCTTTTGGAAGAGCTTCTCCTTGAGCTTACCCACCTGGTCATGGCACTGGGCCGCGGCCTCATCAAAACTACGGTTGTACTCTACCTCAGCCTCAGCAGCTGCCTTATTCTTCTGGTCCTCCAGCTCTGCCTTCAACTGGAGGTTCTCGGCCTCGAACTCCGTAAGCCAAGCATTCTTGGCGTTCATCTCGGCCACATTGATCTCAACCGTCGCCTGCAGAGCAATGGCCTTATTCCTAAGCTCAACCATGGAGCTCTCTGCCTCGACAGCCTTCTTCTGGCCCTCCTCGGCCTCCTTCTCCGCCTCCTGGCGAGCAGTCTGGACATCAAGAATGTGTCGGTCCATGCCGGCGCTGGCATGCATCATCTGCAAAGAATCAAGTTATTGATACAATACCTAAGAGAAAGACCAAGTGAAAAAAACAGTTAAAGTGCTTACCATGGCACCATAGTACATCATTCTCCGGAAGCAGGTCCGGGGGCCTTGTGGAAGCTGCTCCATCTCCTTCGGCAAGGTGAAGGCCTGAAGCAATGCCATCACCGCGCCGGAGCAGTCCGTAAGTGTGTCACTCGCTTCGGCAGAAATGTCCTCAAAAAAGAGCTTCGGCTCCCATAGCTGCACCTCCCTCCGAGAAGACCCCGTCGTCTCGACGGTCGCAGGGTCAGGTATGGCAGCCCTCTCTGCGACAGCTGTAGAGTGCTCGGTAGCCGGCACGTCCTCAAATAGACGGGCCCTCTTCTGCTGCCGAGTCCTTCCTAGCTCGGCCAGGATATCATCTGCTCGGAGGCCAGCCAGTGGCTCCTTCAAATTTGTCACCAAGGGATCAATATACATGCCCTCAGTCTCCTCGCCCATAAAGTCTCCCTCAAGATCAATCACTTTCTTTGGCCCCATCTCTTCTTCGGCTGGCTGCCCGATGGAGGGTTCGGTTGAGTGCCAGGAGGATGCCTCGGTTGCAGTCGGTCGAGGCCGAAGAGTATGGGTATATGTGGGCGTATACTCCAGTAGCATCGTGCCTCGTCTAGCTCAGAAAATTTTTTAACCCTATCAACGTCGGCCTCGGCCTTCAAGCCGCTGAGGATCCCAAGGTCTGCAAAGAAGAAACAGAGTCAGAAAATTAGAATAAAAGAAGCAACCTCAATCGAAGTAACGAAGCTTACCGGGGACACCTTCTCAGAACGGTGCGGTATACACTGTGTCTATACCACGGTAGAGTGGGACGAAAAAATTGTCGGAGATGATCATCACATCCTCGGCGTACTTGTCAGAGTCTGGCAAGTCGGCAATCAAGCCAGACTGGCCAGGCCTCCTGTCCAGGTAATATTTCCTGGATTTCTTATTGAAGCCGACATAATAACAGCTGAAGATGTCCCCAGAGGTGAGTCGGTCCGACCGCGAAAGGGTCTCATTCAGCCTTGCCACCCCCATTAAAATTCTGAACACATTCATCGTCACTTGGAATGGTATGAGGCGAAGCTCGCCGAAGAAGCGAGTGAGCATAGGGTGAAAGGGGAACCGGACTCCCCCCTCAATCACAGCAATAACGGGCAGAAGAATGTGGTTCGGTCCCTGTTCTTTGTAGCCGACAGGGGCTAGCAAAATGTTGACGTCGACCGAAATCTCATACTCCTCTCTAAAATTGCGGAGCTCCTCGGGGGTATCCAGATAATGCCGGAATTTCTCAGACCTTCTCTTCGGCGCCATGGAATGGATCTGAAAAGAACACAAATAGCAGGACACCGATTAGTCGGTCCGACATCAACCAATGTGGTTAAGCATGGGGAAACCACTAGCTTCGCCTTCAACCAGCAGCCAAGACAATCTCGGCTCGGCCAAGAGCAGGATGAGTGCTCATCCTCAACCTTGTAACCCAGAAACTTACAGGAAGCTTCCAAGCCACAAAAATGGCGGAAACGGTGAGCCCCAACATGAAAAATGTCGCAAAAATGACAGAACAAAAAAATAGGTGAGCACGTTCATGCACAGCCAATGCCAGTTCGGCGCGTCCATGAGTAGGACGAGTGTCCATCTTCAGCCCTGAAGCCCAAAAGCCTGTAAAAAGCTTCCAGGTCCCAACAATGGCGGGGAAGATGAACAACCATCAAGAAAGGTCACAAAAACGACCAAAAATCATAAAAAAGACGTATTCTCGAAGAAAAATGGATCTAAACGGTTACCTGGGAGGAAGAAGGAGGCTGAAAGGCTGGAGAAAATGTGGTGGAAATCTGGTTGCACGGTGGCCGGAGGTGCACTTCACGGTGGCCAGAAATCGCCTGATGGAAGAGAGGAAGCTAAAGCAACGGGAGTCTGGAGAAACCCTAAGGGTTGCTTTTATAGGAGATGACATGAGG
>NMUG010004560.1:0-13766 GCA_002855965.1 Monotropa hypopitys | reverse complement strand
AGTCTAAAAAATAGTATCTAAACATAAACAGCAGCATCATTCTAAAAAACATCATCTAAAGAGCAACATCCTTCTTAAAAAACAACATTGTCAAAAATAACAGTCTCTAAAAAAGGAGCATATAAAAACAGTGTGATTTCATATCACATCCAACTTGATAATCTCCTCCAAAACTCCCAAATTGTCAATATGACTAATTGATCTTCATAGAATACATCTCTTCATTTAGAACTACAAAAATCATAAATATTAATTAGATTTTCACATGCAAGTTATAGAATGATACAAATAAATAAATAAGTTAGAAATAACTTAACATACATCTCTCAATTTCCTCAAGAGTCTCGAGGTTTTCTTCAACACCAATTGAATCTGTGGAACAACTTCGTAGCCAATCTTGATCGCATACTAAAGACTCCACGATATTTGGTGACAACGAACTTCGAAATGGATCGAGTACTCAGCCAGCGGTACTAAAAGCACACTCTGATGCAACGGATGTAATTGGAATGGCTAATATATCACGGGTCATCATAGAAAGGGAACAATAAGTTGCAAGCTTCCCATGCCACCAACTCAAGACGTCGAAGTCACATCGATCATCCTCTATACCATCACTCATGTATTTATCTAAATCCGTTAAGACCTCTACACGATCTTTTCTCTTCAAAAACCCTCTAAATTCTTCTTTTCGAATATGACGTTTGATCCCCTTTCCAACCATAGAACTCGTATCACCTTCTTTTTCCAATGAATTAATACTCATCAATGATGTATCCTCAAACTTGCAGTGTTCGTATAGTAGATTCATCAAAGTTTTCAGTCATCCGACAAAATCCTCAAATTTTAGTGACTTTTCTTCTTGGGTATAATGACAAAGTTTGTCCAAATATCCTGAATACCAAAACTCTACATATTGCATTTTATAACGAGGATCCAACACTATTGCCACAACCAATATTAGATTGAGAGAGTCAAAGTTGCAATATTTTTCAAATTTTGCATCCATTTTTTTACCATGTCACAAAGAATCATATCATCATCATCCAAATTATCCATGAGTAGTTCTTTAACTTGTGTCAATTCATCAAAGTATGTATTGGAAGTGACATACTTGGAACCGGACACACGTTTTGTGAGTTCATAAAAGTCTTCTAAAAGTATGCAAACTTTTCAATTGCTTCCAATCACTCTCATTCAATAAACCCATCACAGCACACTCATTTCTATAGTTTGAGTCTTGTTCCTCCAATCTATCAAAAACCTTCTCAAATTCCAATGCCGCATCAATCATAAGATATGTTGAATTCCATCTTGTTTTAACATCTAAACACAAAGTTTTTTTGGTACTTACTTTCCCATCCGTTGCAATTTTTTTAAACAATTGCATATGTGAAGGACCACTTCTTACATATTTCACACTTCGGCGAAGACGTTTGATAGTAGTTTTAGCCTCGTCAATTCCTTCCCTTACAACCAAATCTGTAACATGTGCGAAACATCTCACATGTAAAAAATCACCTCCCAACAACAACCCACTTCTTCTATTCAATCTTCTTCTCAAATCTATAACACATTTGTCATTATTCTTTGTATTATCAAGGGTAATGGTTAGAACTTTCTCTAAACCCCACTCCATCAAACAACTCTCCATAGACTTTGCAATTGTCTCACCTTTGTGTGGATGTGGTAGCACTCGAAAATTAATGATTTTCTTTTGAAGCCTCTAATTCTTATCAACAAAGTGAGCTGTTAAAACTATATATCCAAGATTTTGAATTGAAGTCCACATATCGATTGTCCGAAACAATCCACCAAAATGTCCAAAACAATCCACCAGTTTCTTTGTTGAGTTTTGTTCCCGATACAGAACAGAGAGGAATACTTGTATTGGGAATACTTGTATTGGGTAAAATCGGAATACTTTGTATATATTCACACAAAATCGGGATTCTTTGTTGAGTTTTGTTCCCGATACCAATTTCTTTGTATATATTCACACAATATACAGATATATATCAAAATTAGAATACTTGTATTGGGCAAAAAATGAAATGCACACAAGATACTTACATGGAGAGGGAAGGACTGACTGAGAGGTTTGGTTTGCGGGTGAGAATCGTTGCAATCGTGACGGGCTCTCTGCGACTAGATGTGTGAAGGACTATCAGAGAGGAATCAGAGACAGAGGAACCGTGAAGGGCCGAGGAATCGAAGAGAGAGAAACCGTGAAGGGCATCATCGCGTCGCTATCGTCTAAGAGAAATCGAGAGTCGCCGCTATCGTCTCTGGTCCAGAACGATTGAGAGAGAGAGAGAGATGAATGGACGACCGTGTGAGTGGGGAGAGGAGAAGTAACCCTAGTGAATTTTAATACACGACTGCGATTGGTCATGTAAATGTGATGGATGGTTGGATTATTCTGCACACAATGTAATGAAAATTTTATGGATTATACTTAAATGTCTCGGAAATTTTCAGAAATTACGGAAAAAATGGACCGGAAATTAATCGGAATTTATTCGGAAATTTAATTTTGAAAATTTTTCGGAATTCGGAAAAATTAAAGTATGTTTCAATTCCATTCTTATTTTTTTTCGGAAAATTTGGATTTCGGAACAAAAAAAGCATTCCAAAATCAGAAAATTTCGGATCAGATTTTTGGAAAAATCGGAACATCGGAAAAATGAACAGCCCTAGTCGTGACACTTTAGATTGAGGGATTTGGTAAGAAAAGATAAAAATAGAGATCTCATTAATTCTTACCACTTGTTTGGATAAATGAGTTAAGAAATGATGAGATTTGTGTATAAATTTAAAAAAAATTTTGTTTCTTGTTTTTTCTCACAAAAAAATGTTGGGTGGTTCTATTAATAACCACTTAAATGCTAAATACAGCTCACGGTTTTTCCTTCGGAAACTAACTTCCGAACGAAATAAATTATTTCGGATTTTAGTTTTCGAAGTGTTCAAAATATTTCAGAAATTAGTTTCCGAACAGTTCAAAAAATTGTGAAAAAATCGTTCGGAAGTTAGTTTCTGAAATATTCCAAAAATACGTGGGCTGTATTTATCATTTAAGTGGTTGTGACTAGAATTACCCAAAAATGTTTGTTAGAAAGGACAATCCTTTGCTTTTTATTTCTTTCTCACCATCCAAAGAGTGTTACTTCGACTGAGAGCGCTAGGAAGACAGAATGTCGTCTGAGCTTGGCTATGGCGACGATGTAAACCCTAGAAAGTGGCGATTCACATGGGAGGCTCAATCTCACATCCCGACCCTCAAATTACTCCTTTTCAACCCTGGTACCAAAAGAAAACTCTCGATTCAATGCCAGGACTTGAAAGTGAACTTGGTTCTCGAGCAATCTCTAATCACAGTGATCTGGTTCGAAGCCCAATCTCAAGCCGAAGTTTATCTTAAGGTTCAGATACCTAGGGTTTTGGTCGATGCCGATTCTCCGCCTCAATTCAGAGCACTGGATGATCACGTTGAAGTTAAGCTTGTTCTGCTTCTTCCCGTTGATGATCCTATCCTCAGGAGCTTGGATTCGGTGCACTGTTTATCAGATGATGCATCTCATCGAGAAAATGCATGCTCCGAGTTTTCTTGGCCACTATTGATGGATTCAGATCTTGAAAGTTTATCGTCTACGGAAGAGTTGCAATTCTACTGCAGGAGTTGCTCAACAGAGCTGACCAGGTCTCTCAGGTATGAAAGCACGTTTGTTGTTAAGGCCCACTCTGCTTCGTTGAGACGGGCACATTAAGAAGATCTTACTTGCTGTAAGGGCCGAAGAAGGCGTTTGGCATGAGCAACAGAACAGAGCAGGGGTCCGGCCGAAGGCCGAGTTCCACGATGCTCCCTTCGGCCACGGGATCCTGTGGCTCCGGCACTGTATCCCTGTGGACACATCAGGATCTCTGGTTGGCACGACGCTTCGGTAATGCTACGGGAAGAGCACCGCGTTGACCCGACAGGCGTGCCCCAGATTACAGGAAGATCCTACTCGGGGACAACATCCTGGATTTTCCGCTCAAGCGAGCGGCACGTGCCAGCCGCCATGTCAGCTTTCACTCTCTTTTAGGTGACGAGCTGTCTCCCACGTGCCAGTCACTTTAGACAGGTGCACCGCCCCAAACAATCTGGCCACGCCAGCACGTGCGCCGAAGCATGTACGGATCACACGCCGATGCACTATATATACCTACTATGGATCAAGGGAGACGTACACACACAACTCATGGGTCATTACTCTGTCCATTTATTTTTTCTATCTAGCATTTCAACTGACTTTAGCATCAGAGGGTCTACCGGCGGCATTTCCGGTGTTCTTCCTGTACAGCTAGCTCCGGAGTTTATTCGTCGAAGGTCGAGATATCATCCAAGGAAGGCAAACCCCCACTTCAATTGGCGACTCCGCTAGCGAGGCCTTCATCTTTCTCAACTCTCATCCATTGTACTTTTTGACCAAGAAATGGATTCTAGGAACCCGAACACTTCTAGAGGAAATGATGTCGACGGCCGTAGGGCATAAGGCAAGGAGATCGACGAAGGGAAATGTTGCTCCAGTCACCATTGCCTGTACCACCAAGCGCGTCCACACCGATGACTCGAGCTACCATATGTCATCTTGCCTGGAACCTCCGATCAAGATGACCACCAAACAATACATCAGAAAGTTGCACAATGACATAGAGAGAAGAGACGATCAGACTGACTCCCTTCGACTGGAAATGATCCATCTGAGGGAGGCCACATAAAAGAGGAGAACAACCCCATAAGTCAGCACGACCAAAGGAAAAAGCATGGACTACCTGACTCCCTCTCTAGGGGGAAGCAGACCCTCCGACAGCGAGACGGTGTCAGCCTTGGAGCGCCTCAACAGGAGGATGGAGGATGACTGCCAAAGGCTTGGCCATTGTGACGAAAGTTCCCTTTACCGGAGGCCTGGTGGATACGAATACTGAGGCTCAACAAAGATTTGACCCCATAGGGTATTATGTAAGGACCGGAGGCTTGGCAGATGATTGCCGGAGGCTTGGCCATTGTGACGAAAGTTTGCCATGACCTGAGGCCTGGTGGATCACATCTTGAGGCTTGGCCATGGAGGACTCGAATGAGATGTTTGGAGACCTGGCTGATCGGAGTGGGGCTAGTCAAGTCGCGTGGCACTTGCTTGATGGAACAAAAATCTCGAAAACTTTGTGCATTCATCCATTTTTTGAAGTATACAACTCAGTGGTAGTATTTTCTGAGGGGGCATTCCAAGGCTTTCTGATTGGGGTCCCATCCATCTCTTCGAGTTTGTAAGCCCCTTTGCCGACGACTTTCGTGACTCTGTACGGACCTTTCCAATTGGGCATTAGTTTCTACTTCTTGCTTTTCAAGACAACCTTGCGGAGTACAAGTTTGTCTAGTTTGAATATCCGTACACAAACTCTTTTGTTGAAGCCCATGGACACCTCTTGTTGATAGGAGGCCAGTCTTATTCTGGCGGACTCCCTTCTTCCTTCTGCAAGATCCAAATCAGTGGCTAGGGCGGCGTCGTTCGTTGGTTGATCGAAGTGTTGTGTCTGGATGGTGGGGAATCCCGCTTGAACTGGGATGACGGCCTCCACGCCGAAGGCCATAGATTATGGTGTTTGGCCTGTTGCCCGGCGCGGAGTGGTCCAGTAGGCCCAAAGGACATGTGAGAGCTCTTCTTCCTATTTCCCCCTCTTTGACTCCAACCTTCTCTTGAGTCCGACAGAGACGGTCTTGTTGGAGGCTTCTGCCTGACTGTTGCATTGTAGATAGTACGGGGTGGAGTTAAAGAATTTGATGCCAAGCTCTTCGTATGTGTTACAGGTGAGGTCGTCGACGAACTGCGTGCCGTTGACGGATACTATATCATATGGGATGCCAAACCTGGAAATAATGTTTTTCCATATGAAGCGTTTGACGTCGACAATGGTGATTGTTACCAGGGGTTCGTCCTCAATCTACTTGGTGAAGTAGTCCGTTGCTGTAATGAGGAATTTGAACCTGCCCGGAGCCGTTGGGTGTTTGCCGACAATATTAATTCTCCACTGTGCGAATGGCCAAGGACTGGTGACCGGCTAGAGATCTTCAGTCGGACAATGTATTTCCGGGGCGAAGAGCTGACACTTGAGGCACGTCTGGACGTAGTCCTTGGCGTCCTGTCGTATTTTGGCCACCAGTATCCTTGAGTGAGTGCACGATGCACATGGATCTTCCACCGGAGTGGCGTCACCTATTGTCGGAATGAAGCTCTTGAAGTATCCTATGTACTTGGTTTGGATGAACACAGAGCATGTATGGCCCAGTGTGCGAACGTCGGTAGAGGGCCTCCGTTGCAGACAACCAGAAATTTGTTGCCTTGCAACGGACACGATGGACCTCTCGATGGTCCTCCAGAAGAGTGTCGCTCTTGAGAAATGTGTGGATTTCATCCATCCAGCTTGGTCCGTGGACGGTAGGCTCGAAGTTGGGCCCTGGAATTGTGCCGAAGGAGATTGACCAGAAAACCTGTAGTAGAGCATGCCGAAGCAAGCTTTGCCAGTGCGTCGGCATGAGAATTCATCTCCCTGGATATCTGTTCTACCCGGAAGGCCTTAAACTTCCAGATCTCATTGAGTGCATAGCTGAGGTACTTGAGTATTCTGTCGTCCCTGACACCGTACTCTCCAGTAAGTTGGTTGACGACGAGCTGGGAGTCGCTGTAGACGTAGAATTCCTCAACTCCGATGTCATTTGCACGTCGTAGTCCGGATATGAGGGCTTCATATTCTGCCTCGTTGTTAGACGCCGAATATTCAATAGAGAGAGCGTTTTTATGCATGACTTCCTCAGGTGAGATGAGGACAATGCCTGCGCCGGAGCCCCTATTATTTGAAGCGCCGTCAATATGTAGCTTCCAGGTGTCACCGTGGAACAACTGCCATGTGTTCACCGGACGCTGGGTGGATGTGCCTGGGAGTAGTGGTGGTGCTGAAGAGATGGAAGCAGTCAGTTGATTGGGGTCTTGAGTTGACCGATCCGTCTGAGTCTCTTGGGGGGTTAGCCCGGGGGAGAACTCGGCGACGAAGTCGGCTAAGACCTGAGCTTTGATGGCCGTTCTAGGTTGATATTTGTTGTCGAAGTTGGCGAGTTCGACGACCCACTTGGAGATCCAGTTTGAAAGATCATCCTTCTGAAGGACTGCCTTGAACGGGTGCTCCGTCAGCACCACGATGGTTTGTTGTTGGAAGTAAGGGAGCATCTTCCTGCATGAAGAAACCAATGCGAGAGCAAGTTTTTTGAGTGGAAGGTACCTGGTTTCGTTAGAGAGCAGAGTTTTGCTTGTATAGTAGTAGATTGGCTGGTGCTCCCTTCCTTCTACTCGACAAAGAACTGAGCTCACGACATGTTGAGAGACGTCAAGGTAGAGCAAAAGTGGCTCAAAATCCTTCGGCGTGACAAGTACCAGAGGACTGACCATGTACTTCTTGAGCTGTCGGAGAGCCTCGTCACATTCCTCAATCCACTTGTAGCTGCGCCGGCTCGTTTTTATATCTTGGATGAATGGCCGACAGAGGTCGGATGACTGACTGATAAATCTGCTCGGGGCAACTGCCATCCCTGTCAGCTGTTGGACTTCTTTGATAGTTGTCGGAGGCCTCAAGTTACACACTGCTGTGACCTGAGATGGATCTGCTTCTATTCCACGGCTGGTTACAAGATAACCAAGGAATTTGTCGGATCCAATACCGAAGTCGTACTTTTCGGCGTTTAGCCAGAGCTTGTGCCTTCTGAGTATCTTAAAGACTTCTGCAAGATGTCGGATGTGGTCGGCCGGAAGCTTGCTCTTGACAACCACGTCGTCAATGTAGGCCTCTAGGGTGTCTCTAATCTGTGTGGAGAACATTCTGGAGATTATCCGCTGATAAGTGGCTCCAGCGTTTTTGAGACCGAAGGGCATTACTCTGTAGCAGAAAACCCCCTTTGGGGTTATGAAGACAGCCTTCTCCATGTCTTCTTCGGCCATGTAGATTTGGTGGTAGCCCCTGTAGGCGTCCACGAAGCTCAGTCGCTGATGTCTGGCCGTTGCATCGACAAGCTGATCAATTCTGTCCAAAGGGAAGCAGTCCTTCGGCCAGGCGTCGTTGAGGTTGGTATAGTCGACGCAAACCCTCCACTTGCCTGACTTGTTCTTTACGACGACGGTGTTGGCAAGCCATGTAGGGTACTGAATTTCCCGGATGGCATCTGCTTCGAGTAACCTGTCCACTTCTTCGATGACCACTTGTGTGTGTGCCGGAGAGGAGCGCCTGGGTCTTTGGACAACGGGGCGCCGAGCCGGATCGATGTTCAGTTGATGATAGATGAATGACGCGTCGACACCAGGCATCTCGTATGGAGTCTACGCGAAGACCTCGATATTTGTTTTAAGGAAGTTGATCATCTCCTCTCCCTCCGGTTGTGAGAGTGATGATCCAATAAGGAAGGAGCGGTTGTCGTCCTCGTTTATTGGCATAGTGAAAAGTTCTTCCACTGCCTTGTCCGCCGCTAGAGTTCCAACGTCCTCCAGGACTAGAGTGTCGGGTACTTCTACCCACTGAACTTGTTTAATTTCTTTGTTCTCTTGGACGACTGAGATGTAACATTTTCTGGATGCCGATTGATCCCCATGAATAACTTCCTACCGTCCAGAGGCTCCAATGAAACGGACAACCTGATGGTAGGTGGAAGCAATTGCCTGCATGGAATGGATCCAGACCCGACCAAGGATGGCATTGTAGGGGCTTGGAACATCAACCACAATAAACTCTGTGTCGATTGTATAGGATTCGACACGGATGGGAAGACTGATCTTACTGAGGGGGCAGACCGGAGCCCCGTTGAATCCGACAAGAGAGACATCGGCAGGCTGCAAGTCGTTAGCAGACAATTTTAAAGCTTGAAAAAGAGGAAAGTACATTACCTCGGCAGAACTTCCCTGGTCAATGAGGATCTGCCGGATGTTCGCCAGACCAACCCTGAGAGTGACGACAAGGGCGTCGTTGTGGAGGAGCTGGACTCGTTCAAGGTCCTTCTCTGTGAACATGCTGGTCCACCTTGACTGCTCAGACGAGAGCTTCCGCTTCGGAGCAGACCCGACCATAAGCACTTGTCTTGAGGCGGATGCCTGGTCGAGTTCTCCGCAGAGGCGATTAACGGTTTCTTTGTTGAGGGGGCCGTGGATCACACTAATCATCGGAACATCCTCTTCCGGTTGATTGGCACATCCGGCAGCTTGAGCCAGCTCCCTGGTTTTCTGTTTGTCGATCCATCTGTCTAGGTGTCCCTGCTGCACCAGACGTTCCAGGTACGACTTGAAGGGTCTGCACCCGGTCGTAAAGTGACCCTGTTCTTTATGGAACGTGCAGTTGACCCTCTATCTTTTGTCCTTCTGGCGGTCCCGAGCTTGGTGTCCGACCAGGTAAAAATGCACGATTCTCGATATGTCTGAGAATCATGTATATTGGCTCGATAAACACTGTGGTTTTAGCAACGAACTCATATAGCTTGGACCTTTCTTGGGGACAGCCCTGATGACATTTACTTGCTTTCGACCGTTGGGTGGTTGTGACTGCCGGAGAGACCATGCGGGTTGCTGTGCTGCCCGCTCGACTAGGAGATCCTTCAATTGATAGAACTTTTCTATCCGGAGCATGAGATCGTCCATGTCTTCGTGCGGGTGGAGCGTGAGGTCAGCAAAGATCCGGCTGTCGCTTTCAATTCCGATCTTGAAAGACGATGCTGCTACCGTCTGACCGTAGTCTTGGATCTCATTAAAAAGTTTCCAGTACCTCTCGACATACTGCCAGAGGCTTTCATCCGAATGCTTTCTCAGACTGATGAGGGCATTGACCTCCTTCCTCTACTTACTGCTCGTTACAAAGCGAGCTATGAAGGCTCTTTCAAGGTCCCGGTAGCGAGTAATGCTACGTGGAGGGAGCTTGTTAAACCAGAGGGACCCGAGAGTATCAAGACTTGTGGGGAATACCTTGCACATCACTGCGTCGTCGGTGGTGTAGAGGGAGATGGTCTGCCGATAGTGGATGAAATGGGTATGAGCATCTGTCTTGGGATTGTACTTCATGATCTTCGACAGATTGAAGCCCTGTGGGAGGGTTGTCTGTTTGATCTTTGGGGTGAATGGAGAGAGACTGAGCTGCCGGAGGCGTGCATCATCCGTGGGCCTGTGGGGGAATCACTTCCCTGTGCACGGCTCTGCTTCTGGTTGATGTGGTCTCGGAGATCACGCTCTGTGTGGGATGGAGACTCTTGTTGTCGGTGGTATCTCCTTTTGTGGCCGTGCTCAGAATGTTCCTCCCGATACCTGTCTGCATAATGGCTAGGCTTCTCCTTATGATCCCGATGCCCTGAGCCTGTGTGTTTCCTTGCACATGGCTCCGGGTTGGTGCCCCTCTGAGGGATGACTGGCACCAGATCTCCGTTATCCAGGAGGTAGAGGGTCTCGCGAGATCGGCCAGAATGAGAACTCGAGATAATGTCACTGGAATGACGTTGCCTGGAGGACTGGACGTGATCGCCTCCCGACTGGCGCTCGAGGGTAGGGGATCGACGAGTCTCCTTTCCCTTGCCCGAACGACCGTGGTCGTTTGGCTTCTCCAGTCGCGCCAAAGCTGGGCGTCGACCGGTATGCTGAGAGGTGGAGTGGGGAGAAGAAGTGTTACCACATCTATCTCCCGCCGGACCAGCTTGCGGTAAGGAGAAGCGGGCTGTGAGCCGATCGGTATGCTAGCCGGTCGTCCGCCTCCCATTGAGCCGAAAAGAGCTTAGAATAAAGGGTGAACAAAGGGTTGTCACCGGATTCTGAGGAACAAAGCTCCCCAGCAGGGTCGCCAAATGTGGTGACTGGAAATATCCCTATCTTGTCCTGCCTAAGCTTCTGCCCAGAGGGTTGCGAAGATCCTGGACAGAGTCGGTGATGTGTTGTCGGAGGAGATGCTCTCCATTGTAGGTTCCGGAAGGGGTTGGAGGTTTGACCTGCAAAGAGACGGGGGTTCCTCCTGCTTGGCTCCTATAAAAAGGTGAGTGCCCACTAGAAGACAGTGACCGAAAGGGGCCTC
This sequence comes from Monotropa hypopitys, assembly GCA_002855965.1. Taxonomy (NCBI): domain Eukaryota; kingdom Viridiplantae; phylum Streptophyta; class Magnoliopsida; order Ericales; family Ericaceae; genus Monotropa; species Monotropa hypopitys. The sequence continues at coordinate 2,645 of NMUG010004560.1, read as the reverse complement.
CGATGGCTCAGTCAGCAAGAGCCGGAGAAGAGAAACTGTATAAGCAGTCGGAGAACTGAATTGAGCCAAAAGATTCTGAACAGTACCTCAATGGGGGTATTTATACATCTCCAAACCTGACTTGGTGCCAGAAGCAGGCACATGACGCACGTGAGGCATCCCCGTGGCTGATGTCAGCTCTAATGCTTGCAGACTCGGACACCAGACGATGGGCCGGGCCGCATCAGCCCACGTTGGAGTGAGCCCAGGGTGTGCTGCCATGCTCCGGGGGTCATTGCTTTCTGAAACTGCCGACAGGTGACCCTCCGACAACAGTCCGGGCAATGGTGGAAGTTGAGCCTTCTCCTAGTGGGGAGCTTGCACATGAGGCTTCCTTGTTGCTCGGACTGGATGCCGGAGTGTTTGGAGGGAAATCACTCGGCCGGTCCGGCTTGACTCCTTGGTGGTCCGGTGGATATGCTCTGGTTGCCGAAGGATGGGATGAAGCGCCGGTTCTATCCTTCGGTCGTGCAGATAGAGCTGTCCGGAGGTCTTTAAGACCGGAATCCCTGAAAACCTCCGCAAGATGACATGTGAGGACCTTTGTCCAGAGGTCCGTGAGGCCGGAGGCCGGAGGCCCTGGCTTGCCCCCACAAGATGACAATTAGAGGCCGCGAGGGGGTTCAGATTGGCGGGCAGTCCGGCAGGCCGTGCCGGATGCCCATATTGAAGTCCGGCTACCACAAGGATCATTACAACCCTCTTTGTAAGACCTAGGCTCAAAGAAAGAGTGTATACGAGACATAAAAGATTGATAGGATAATGAGAAACAAGTATTAGAGAAACAAAATCTTACGGGTGGTTTGCGGCTTTCACGGAGGATGCCGGTGAGCAGGCCGATCATGGACTGCCAAGTCAGACCGTGGAGACGGAGAGTTGGGAGCTAGTGGTGGAGGAGCTGCAGAGCAACGAAACCAGGCTCTGGGAGCTTCTTTGAGCCCATATAAGGCCTTATGCAATCTACACACATAAGTGAGGATTTTGAGCATCCACAAAACCTGGAGGTTGAGTGAGATAGACTTCTTCAACAAGTTTACCATGCAAAAAGGTATTAGATATATATCCAACTGTTTAAGAGGCCAGAGATATCGGAGAGCAGTAGACAAAATAACAATAGTTGGAAGCTTGGCAACAGAGCTAAATATCTCATGGTAATCCACTCCTTCATCTTGTAAGTATCCTTTGGCAACAAATCGTGCCTTGTGTCTTGCAATGGAACCATCAGAATTGCACTTGAGTTTAAACACCCACTTGCATCCAATAACATTTTTATTGAATGGGAGAGGAACAAGAGGCCATGTTCCTTGCTTCTGCAAAGCATTATATTCTTCAAGCATAGTATTATACCATTCCTTAGAAGTAAGAGCTTCCTTATAATGGGTAGGCTCAGATGTAGCAGAACAGGTAAGAGGAGCAGTAAAACAGATAGGATGCTTAGGTTTGAAAATGCCAGCTTTGGATCTTGTGGTTATAGGATGAGTAGAGAGAATTGCAGTAGTATCATTTGGTGGCATGGGGGAGGCATTGGATGAATTGAATAATGATGAATCTGGAATAGAGGGAGCTGCTGCTGTATCTGTAAAGGGATGGAGGGAGTGAGAGATTGAGTAACTGAGGGAGTAGTAGGAGGAGGAACAGATGACCAGAAAAGATGTCTATTTAAGACAACGAAGGGGAAGAATAATCTTTGGAAGAATAAGTAGAGAATTCTGAGTATGAGGCAAAGGGAAAGACAGTTTCATGAAATATGACATGTCTAGGGAGAGAAATTTTGCCAGTTTTTGGATCTAAATATCTGTAACCTTTGATGGAGGAATGATAACCAAGAAATACACAAGCAATGGAACGGGGTTGAAGTTTGTTGGAAGTGTAAGGTTTAAGCCATGGAAAACAGAGACAACCAAACACTTTTAAAAGGGAAAATCAAGAATTTCATGAACTTGAGTTTCAAAAGGACTCTTATTTGACAACTTTGAACTAGGCAACCTGTTAATCAGTTGTGTTGCAGTAGCAAGGGCATCAAACCAATGAACTAGAGGTAAACAGAATTGATGAAGTAAGGCAATGGTTGTTTCTACGAGGGGTTGGTGTTTTCTTTCTGCAACACCATATTGAGAGAGGGTATGAGGGCAACTCTGTTGGTGAGCAACACCATGGGAGGCTAGAAAGTAAGAAAGTTTGTTACTAGTATTATTGGAAAGGAAATAAATGTATTAGATTGAATGTAAATAAATTAGGTAGGTTGATTGTAATTGATTGTAATATAATTAGGTAGGTTGTAAATCACTCAAAAGAGGTAGGTAGAATATTTTCCTATTATTTCATTTCCTAAAATGGTCCTGTACAAAGTTTATTTATTGTGCCTCCTTGTGAGAAGAATATACATCAAAAATTATTTCTCAACATGGTATCAGAGCAAGTTATTACGCTCTAAATTTTTTTTTGGCAGAAGGATTCTTCTCTCTATTTTTTTGTTGTTTTCGAGTGAGTGTAATGTTACACTTCAGTTCTGTTCCTCTCCCGAAGGAACCCTAATCCCGTCGCACTCCAGTTCTCTCTCTTACCAAAGAACCCTAATCCGTCACCGCCTCTCTCCTTCCCTCTGG
>NMUG010004559.1:0-13766 GCA_002855965.1 Monotropa hypopitys | reverse complement strand
CCGATATCTAGGACCAGAAATCCTAAAATTTTTAAATCTTTTTATTTTGATCCCAACTTTAATTTAACTATTTAAACCACATCCCAAACTTTATTTTAAACATTTAAAAATTTTATAAGCCTCCAAAAATCCTACCAAATATAATTATCAAATTCTAAATCACACTTTTAAGCCCCAAATTATCATAAACCTCAATTATTTAATATTAATAACCTTAATTCTCAACACAGGTATTACAGGTTTCTTGTAAACAAAGTTTATTGAGTATTCCTCCATACCCTTCGGCTCACCCCAATGCAACTTGCTACCAATACGGTGAGAATAGTAATAGGTATGGTGATGCTGAACAATCTGTGCCGACTTACGGATTTGGGAGATTTTGTATCACTATTGTCACGACCCTGACCCATCCTCTGAGGTTATCATGACAGATGCCAGATGATTTACCAATCACCTCAGGCCAGAACCTAATTAAATAATTTATAGCGAGGATAACACATCGGAAGAAATAATTACAACATACATAGTACTGAAAGAAAATGTCACAAACATCCTTATTATAGACATGAAATTTAGAAAACTATTTTGAAATAAAGTCTCAGAGAAAACTAAAACTATTAATTTTCAAACCACCCAACTTACATTGTTATTATTCTCCTCTTGATATCTTACGAATATAAACAGAAAAGTCTTCCTCTAATCCACAAAGTCATCTTCTCTTGAAAAATAATAAATTTCATAAGTTAACGCTCGTATGAATGACAAAATACAAATATACATGTTTTTGCCATGAAATATGAACTCATGTTTGCTAAACAGGTGCGTTATTTCTAAACATTTTAGAATTTCATAAACAATTATATATAGCTGAAATAGAGTTTTCTTATAAAATTTCGTAATTGAATCAGAACATAACAGAATCATACAGAAACGTAATCATACTGATGGCAGAGACATATCAGAATCATAATCAGAATTAGAATCATAAACAGATTAGATATCCGTGTTTCGTATTTCAAAATAGTTTCTTTCTTATTTATCGTGGTATGCCATGCTAAAACAAAAATTATACTCCCGAACGTCTCGGGGTAGATTAGCTAGACGTTTGATGCATAATCCTATATGAATGGACAGTACACTAGACTCTATCCCCCTAGTGAGTGGGGCCAGATCGCCAGTCATATAACCCCTTGGAGTAGGACCAGATCGCCAGGTATTATACCCCCTAGAGTGGGCTGTCCCAAAACAGAGTGATGACTCATACTAGATTCGAAATTATGTTCATATCCATAGAATTATTAAAACGTGTAATGAAATATTCTAACAGAAAATAGGATTAGTTGAAAAACATACCAGAAATCCATGTAAATCTGTAAAATGTCATTCACCTTAATAGTAAGGTTTAAAACGATCGTCCTATATAAAAAGGAATAACAGAATTTAATTAACCTTAACGAAATTCTTAAGATTCCTACTTAGTTCCTTCACTTATGAAATTTACCAACAATTAAGAATCCTTCTTAAGATTTAAATAAATTATAACTCCAATTTTATTCAACCCTATTTTGGATTAAATTAAGTTTTCTTAGCATTTTCCTTTATTTCCCAACAACTTCACACAAGTTACCACTAACCGATATCCTCGCCGGTATACCACCGGTATATCGCCCGGTATACCGGCTGGTATGCTCTCAGGTGGGACTTCTGGGCCAAACTCAATATAACTAACTGGTAGGCTCACCGGTATGCATACTGGTCGAGAAGAACATGGTTATGGTTCTGTTTTTTTTTGCATTTTTTGTTCGGAAATCTCATTTTTAACACCCAAATCAGTTCCTAACATGATTTCATACCCATAACCACTATAGGTTATCTAAAAATTATACAAAACTTATATTAAAACCTTTAAAACTCCTAAAATTCTTCATAATTCATGAATTTATGGTTTCCTTCCTCCATGGATTTCCATGGAGGTTTTTCTTAGTTTTCTTTGGTTTTAGGGTGGTAAGGAAGTAGTGAAGGTGACCTTACTTTAATTCCGGCGACGGTTCGGAGCTCCAACGACAATTCTCTCCCCTTCGATTCCTCCTCCTCCTCTCTCTCTCTCTCTCTCTCTCTCTCTCTCTTTCTCTCTCTGCTAAGAATGAAAATGAATACGCCGAGAGTATTGTTTTTTTAAGTATGATTTTTGGGATTCAATATGGTGTGGTAGTCCACACCATAGCTATGGTGGTCAAATGTACCGTTTTAAATATTAAGTATTGAATTTATTTAATTCCTTTTTCTTATTTTCCTTCTAAAATTGTACTTTATTTACAAATTTCTAAAATCTCATCACAACTTCTTTCTTAATTTCCTGGACCTAATCTAAATTTTTATCACCAAATTTTTTAATTAAACTATTTGATTTTATTTTAACATTAATAAACATTATTAGAAAAAAATTAGAATTTAAGGTATTACATTCTCCCCAACTTAAAGAAGTTTGATACCTAAACTTAAATTACCTGGTCAGGCAATTAATTCTGGATACGTAGCTCGTATATGAGATTCTTCTTCTCATGTAGCCTCGCCTTCACGTTGACTTCCTCAACTTTTCTGTAATTGTATACGGTCCAATAAATCTGGGATTCAACTTACCTCTCTTCCCAAATCGAGCAACTCCTTTTATTGGTAATACTTTTAAGAATACCCGATCCCCCACTTGAAATTCTAACGGCCGTCGACGTGTATCCGCATATTTTTATGTCTGCTTTGATCCATTTTTAACTGCTCCTGAAAAATCTAAATCTTTTCTGTAGTCAACTGAACTATCTCTGGTCCGAGTAACTGTCTCTCCCCAACTTCGGTCCAACACACCGGTGATCGACATTTTCTTCTGTATAATGCTTTCTAAGGCATCATACCAATGCTCGACTGATAATTGCTGTTATAGGCGAACTCGATCAACGGTAGATGATTCTCCCAGTTGCCCTGAAAATCTAACACACAGTCTCTAAGCGTATCTTTCAGAGTCTGAATAACTCTCTCTGTTTGGTCGTCGGTCTGCAGATGAAAATTAATACTAAACCGAAGTTCAGTACCCATTGCCCTTTACAAACTCTTTTAGAATTTTGATACAAAATGAGGATCTCGATTGGAAACAATCGAAACTGGAGTTCCGTATAAACGGATAATCTCTTGAATATACAACTTTGCATGCTTTTCCATAGACATGGTAGTTTTGACTGTGAGAAAATGGACAGACTTCGTCAGACGATCAATAATAACCCAAATGGAATTGTTACCTTTCGCGGTGGTCGGTAAGCCTGAAACGAAATCTATAGTAATATGCTCCCACTTCCATTCCGTCACCTGAAGTGGTTGCAAAAGTCCAGCGAGTCGTTGATATTGGCACTCAAGGCATTGAGACACGAATTCGGCTACATCCCGCTTCATACCAGGCCACCGTTAGATTTGTGAAGGAATTAAGTAGGACATTTTACGCTTCATACCAGGCCACTGTTGGACTCGGTCAAGGTCCTTCTCCGTGAAAGTGATGGACCATCCCTACCGTTCGGAAGCAAACTTCCGCTTAGAAGCAGATCCGACTGTGAGCACTTGCTTTGGAGCAGAGGCCTGGTCTATTTTTGCGCGAAGGCGGGCGACAGCTTACTTGTCGAGGGGGCCGTGGTTCACGTTTATCATTGGAACGTCCTCCTCCGACTGGATGGGATGTCCGGTCCTCTGAGCCAGCTCCTGAGTCCTCTGGTGATCAATCCATTGGGTTAGGTGGCCCTGCTGTACCAGAAGCTCCAAGTACGACTTGAAGGGTTTGCACCCGGTCGTAAAGTGTCCTTGCTCCTTATGATAGGTGCAGTGGATCTGTTTGTCCTTTGTCTTGCCGGCTGTTCCGAGCTTGTGGTCTGGCCAGACAAAGAAGGGTTGATCCTCGATGTGCTTCAAGACCGCATATATTGGCTCGGTGAAAACCGTGGTCTTAGCAGTAAACTCGTGGGCCTTAGGAGCCTTTGGGCCCCGTCTTCTGCCAGCTTTAACAGTGTTGACCTGCCTCCGGCCTCTTGCCGGCAAGGGTATATGGGGCTGCTGAGCCGAATGCTGGGTAGCCCGCTCGGCAAGAAGGTCTTCCAACTGGCAGAACTTCTCCACCCGGAGCATGAGGTCATCCATGTCCTCTGAAGGGTGGAGAGTGATATCAGCGAAGATCCGGGTCTTGCTTTCCAGGCCGTTCTTGAAGGAGGAGGCGACCACCGTCTGGTCACAATCCTGGATCTCGTTAAAGAGTTCCCAGTACCTTTCAGCATATTGCCAGAGGCTCTCGTCTGGGCGCCTCTTGAGGCTGATCAGGGCGTCAACCTGTTTGGTCTGCTTACCGCTGGTGATGAATCGGGCCATGAAGGCTCGCTCAAGGTCCCGGTAGCAAGAAATGCTACATGAAGGGAGCTTGTTGAACCAAAGAGAGCCCAAAGTGCCAAGGCTGGTGGGGAATACCTTGCACATGATAGCGTCGTCGGTGGTGTAGAGAGAGATGATTTGCCGAAAGTGGATAAGATGGGTGTAGGCATCTGTCTTGGGATCGTACTTGGTGAACTTCGGCAGGTTGAGGCCCAGAGGGAGAGTCGTCAGCTCAATCTCTGGGACGAAGGGGGAGAGGCCGAGCTGTCGGAGCCTAGCATCGACGAACGCTTTCTACTGGACGACTCTCTTTTCTGGGTTGGGGGGCATCTGACTCCGACGATAGATCAGATGGTCCCTGAGATCTCTATTCTTTCTGGGGGGAGGTGTAACGGCCCCGGAATTTAAACCTTTTTTTGTAAAAGGATATTAGAGTATTGTAAAGAAAATACTACAACATCAAATCCCACAATCACATGCATGTCAATCCACATGCCACACATCACAAGCAAATAAGTGAGTCTAATTTAGTTATTACAGACTGGGTACCCAAAATAAAAGGTTAAATGCGGAAAGATAATTAAAGTACATTACAATAAAAGAGTTCTTCAAAATCTTCAAAACCTTGGAGCTCCTCCTCCGACTATGCCATGTGATCCTTCCCTAGAAAATAGAGGGTGAGGCGAATGCCTAGTAGAGGAAATCTAACAAATAATATATGCATCAGAAGTACTTGGGTCTAAAGCAATATGAAGAAATAGAGAATGTCATGCATGCATAAGAGCCCAATAGGTTTCCACTAAAAGCTAGTCAAGTGTGAGTAAGTTTTCCAAAAGTAGTTTCGAAGAGCCATTTAATTCCAACTCTCATCATAACCAGTAATTGTGTCAAAACACACACCTTATCAAGATAAGGGTTTTCCAAAAACATTTCCCAATTCCTTATCAATATAAGGTCAAACTATTACAAGTGAGTTTAGGCTATTTATTTCCGAATTAGAAGCTCGTCAACAATCTAATCGTATATTTCCTAGAATTTTCCGACTCGACGGGAGGGTCCAGACAAACCCCCATTGCGCAATGTCGTGAACGTAAATGCTCAGGGATCAAAATCCCGGGGATCAAAATCCCATAATACATAGCCAACTCAAGGATCAAAATCCAAATTAAATCACAATTGATTTCAACTTCCCATTGTCCAAGATTTTCAAATTTTAGGACGAAAGGCCAAAGCTCAACATTTTATAGGATGTCAATACACCAAATGAATATTAAAGGCTTCAATTTAACTTTTCCAAGCTCAATTGATAATTTCCCCAAATTGATCAAGCTAAGTCAAAATTAGAGTTTTTGTAAAAATCGGGGCTTTTCAATTTTATGCTTGGGAACATTAAATTAAAGTCCTAGAGACAATGTATCTAAGGCCAATTTCACTTTAAACCCAACACGCATACCTTGGGAAATCAAGACGAGTCCTAGACATGCATACATTAACAATAAGTTTGAAAGAGGGAGAAAGGGACTACCTAGAACATATATACAAGGATTAGAAGTACTCTACCTTGTGCAAATAACCCACCAAAAACTCTAGGAGAGAGTCCTTCAACACAAGCCACGTAGCAATGCCCGTCAACGTGTAGAGGGAGGTGAGAGGAGCAAGGTTTGAGAAGGATTTTCTCTCAAAATCCTCCAAACCAAGTGAGAAATCAAGAGAGAAGGTAGAGAGAGAGAGATGTGGAGGCTGTTGGAAACAATGTTGGGAATGATTTTCGTTTAGGGTTGAGTTGGATGTGAGCTTATATAGGTACCCTAAAATCCTTCCGAAAATACCCTTAATGAAGGGCATATCGAAATACACTTGTTGTATTTCGATATGCAACAGCCTTGCTGCTACCCGATTTGCACTTCATTTCGATATACCCTTCGTTGGTATATCGAAATGCCACAAGAGAAATTTTGAACAGAAGCATTTTTATTTCGATATACTCTTGAAGAGTATATCGAAATGATCAATCGCTATTTCGATATGTCCTGAGATAGCATATCGAAATGCAAGAAGAAAAGAATGAAACAGGAGGCTATACATTTCGATATGTATCCAGACAACATATCGAAATGCAACAAGGGGGAGAACCTACTAATCTAAAATTACAAAGCATCATATCGAAATGTTGCCCCTTTTTATATCGAAATACAAACAACCTTGGAACTTACTGATGGAAAAATACAAGGGGACATTTCGATATGTCTCCCTTTTTCATATCGAAATGAAGGATGGTTTGGCCAGTCCTAACATGACTCATATCGAAATGGATAGGGGGGGACCAAACTATATTTCAAAATAAAGGAGATAAAATGGAAGATTTTATTTCTAGGGTGGTGATTGCCGAACACTCGTGGCAATCACGCAAACATCCATTAACACCTCAAATCCCCCTTTTAAGAATACTCAATTCCTCGTGATTCAATAATCAAATTGGAAAGGCTCGAGGACATACAAGAATCAATTTGGGAATTGATTTAAATGACCAAAGGGTTATTTATTTGAGGGAGTAACTAGGGTTGGTCCAAATGAAATTAAATGAACATCAAGGTGACGGGAAATTACATTTAAATTTTCGAACCGTTACAATCCATCCTCCTTAAAGAATTTCGTTCTTGAAATTTACAAGATAGAACACACGGAAGCATAAAGGGATAACAACCGGATAAAAAAAATATTCAAGAACTACATTTAGGAATCAAACAACTCCGGATATTGCTCTCGGATCTCTCTTTCTCTTTCCCAAGTAGCTTCCTCGATATTGTGGTTCTTCCAAAGAATTTTGACTAGAGGAATAGTCTTTCCCCGCAAGACCTTTTCCTTCAAATCCAAAATACGAATGGGACGCTCTTCATATGAAGCATCCACTTCCAAAGCAATGGACAACCAATCTAGGACATGAGAAGGATCAGGATAATACTTACGGAGCATAGAAATATGAAACACATCATAAACACTTGAGATTTGATAAGGCAGAGCGAAACGGTAAGCCACTTCCCCTATCCGTTCAATAACGTCAAAGGGACCAATGAAGCGAGGAGCCAACTTACCCCTCTTTCCGAATTGAGTAGTTCCACGGCGCGGTGACACCCTCAAGAAGACATGATCACCAACTTCAAAAGACAGGACGGCGACGATTATCCGCATAACTCTTGTTACGACTTTGGGCGGTCAACAAACGCTGACGGATTAGCTTGATTTGTTCAGTAGTTTGGTTGACAGCTTCATTACCCATTTCTGTAATATCTCCAATCTCGTACCAACAAACGGGTGACCGACACGGTCTCCCATATAATGCTTCGAAGGGTGCCATCCCAATGCTTGATTGATAACTATTGTTATATGCGAATTCAACAAGAGGTAAATGATCACCCCAAGTACCTTGGTAGTCCAAGACGCAGGCACGTAGCATGTCCTCCAAGGTTTGGATGGTACGTTCCGACAACCCGTCTGTTTGAGGATGGAAAGCCGTACTAAAATGAAGGTCGGTGCCAAAAGATTTTTGCAAACTCCTCCAAAAACGTGAAGTAAAACGGGGATCGCGATCGGAGACGATGGACAATGGTCTCCCATGAAGACGAACGATTTCACGAATATACAACCGGCTTAAGGAATCCACAGATTGAGAAACTCGAATTGGTAGAAAGTGGACGGACTTTGTCAATCTATCGACGACCACCCAAATGGCATCTTTGCCATTTTGCAACCGAGGCAAACCAGAAACAAAATCCATAGTGACGTGTTCCCATTTCCACTCCGGAATGGGTAAAGGTTGAAGAGTACCCACCGGACGTTGATGTTCGGCCTTGACTTGTTGGCAAACTAGACATCGCCTCACGAAATTTGCGACATCACTCTTCATTCCGGACCACCAAAACTGTCGCCGCAAGTCGTGGTACATCTTATTCCTTCCCGGATGAACTAAAAAAGGGGAATGATGAAATTCATGAAGAATTTCCTGTCGGCGTGGCAGAGGAACAAATAACTTGCCTTGATAACGAACGCTCAGATCTTCAAACACAGCCCAATCTCGAGGCGCATCGCCCTCAAGATACCTAGAACGCATGACCGCCGTTTCTTCATCATCAACCCTTGCCTCCATAACTTTCTGAGATAGTGAACACTGAACCGTCATGTTACACAAGGTGACATTTTCTCCAACTTCTTCGGCATGATGAACGAACTCTCTTAAATCATCTACACACTTCCAATCACGAATGACCAAGCTAGCCAAATGACAGGACCGTCGGCTCAATGCATCGGCAACTACGTTAGCCTTACCGGGATGATAGTGTAGCTCAAAATCATAATCCTCAAGATGCTCCATCCATCGGCGCTGACGCATATTTAGTTCCTTTTGCGTGAATAAGTATTTGAGACTCTTATGGTCAGAAAATACCTCAAACTTTTCGCCATAGAGGTAGTTTCTCCAACTTTTCAACGCAAAAATCACTGCGGCAAGCTCCAAATCATGCGTTAGATAGTTCTTCTCGTGAATCTTCAACTGACGAGACCCATAAGCCACGACTTTACCTGCTTGCATCAATACACAACCCAACCCGTCATGCGAAGCATCGCAATAAACGGTATAACCAACACCTCTTTCTGGAACTATAAGAATAGGAGAAGATGTCAAACGCCTCTTTAGTTCCTCGAAAGCCACTTCACAAGCGGCATCCCAAATAAAACGGACGTCCTTGCGTGTTAAACGAGTCATAGGAGCTGCAAGGCGAGAGAAGTCGAGGACAAAGCGCCGATAATAACCCACAAGACCGAGAAACCGACGAACTTCGAACACATTATATGGTCTAGACCAGGACAGAATAGCCTCAATTTTGGCCGGATCAACGGAAACACCATCTTGAGACACCACATGTCCCAAGAACTTCACTTTCGAAAGCCAAAACTTGCACTTGCTGAGTTTGGCATAAAGCTGGTTTTCGCGCAAAAGATCAAGAACAATACGGAGATGAACCTGATGCTCTTCTATCGAAATAAAATAGATAAGAATATCGTCCACGAACACCACCACAAACCGATCTAAGAAAGGCCGGAAGATACGGGTCATAAGATCCATGAAGGTAGCCGGAGCATTGGTTAGCCCAAACGGCATAACCATGAACTCAAAGTGGCCATAACGAGTACGGAAAGCTGTTTTAGAAATATCCTCTTCCCGAATACGCAACTGGTGATAACCGCACCGCAAATCAATCTTAGAGAAACAAGTAGAACCTCGTTGTTGATCAAAGAGATCGTCGATCCTGGGCATATGATAACGGTTCTTGATGGTCACTCGGTTCAACTTGCGATAATCGATACAAAGACGAAGAGACCTATCTTTCTTCTTGGCAAAGAGGGCGGGCGCTCCCCAAGGAGAAGAACTCGGACAGATGAAACCCAACTCAAACAATTCTTCAATCTGGGACTTCAATTCCCTCAATTCTGCAGGAGCAAATCGGTACGGTGGGATGGAGATAGGAGCGGATCCAGGAATGAGGTCGATAGAAAATTCCACTTCCCTTTCGGGAGTTAGACCCGATAACTCCTCTGGAAATACGTCAGGGAAGCCACAAACGATGGCCGGCAACTCTTGGCGTTCGGAGACATTATCATCCAAGGCCAAGCTGGCGAGCAAACAGCAAATGGAGCCACGCTCCTTCGGATCATAAAAAGTTGACTCAATGGGATCCTGACGATCCCCAATAAAATAGAAGAAATCTCCTTCTAGAGATTGAATCATAACACGACGACGAAAGCAATCTATACTGGCATGATGGGTGGATAGCCAATCCATACCGAAAATGACATCAAAACCAGACATATTTAACAATATGATATCAAAGGAGAAATGTCGGTCGGTGATTGTCATCTCGCACTGTCGACAGAAATAACTTAAGAGGATACAGCCTCCAACGGGCGATTTCACCAACATAGGAGGATCAAGGACCTCCAACTCTAATCCCAAAGCAGACACAAAAGATAATGCCAGAAAAGAATGAGATGCACCATAATCAATAAGAACAGTTGCCCAAGAGTTGTAAATAAGAATGTTACCGCACACAACCGATGCCTCTGGCTGCTGAATGGAAGGCTGAGGAGCAACAGATGGAACAACATACACTCGACCCTGAGTCATCTGGCCACGCCCTGCTCCATTGCGCTGACCAGAAGGCTGTCCTGGTCCCAAAGGACCTTTTCTGTCAGACCTAGAGCCCTGGCTAGAAGAAACCGGAGCGGCTTGAAACTGTTGTTGCTGCTGGAACGGCTGAACGTGACGAGGCTGTTGAACAGACCCTGCCTCACTACGCTCAATGCCCTTAGAGGGACAAAGTTTGGAGACGTGACCGGCTTGGCCACAATCATAGCAAGTAGCCTGAGGGCATTCATTACGGTAGTGTCTATGTTGATTACATCGGTGGCAGACAACCTGAGTTCGGAAAGAAATACCGGGTTGACCGGGGTTAATTTGCTGCTTCTGCCCCTTAGAGAAACGTGATTGCTCACGTGATCTCTTATTTCCGAAACTACCCGAGGAACCACTAGAACCAGAGGACTGGCCTCTAGGTTCCCAAATCTTGACTTCACGAGACGGTTCTTTCTTTGATTCGATGAGTCTTGCACATTCCACCATATCGGCGAAGACCCGAATACGGTGACCCACAATCAGACGTTGGATAGAAGGGTGGAGGCCTCGCTCAAACCGCTTACACTTCTTCTCTTCTGAACAGACCCAGTCCTGAGCAAACCGAGATAGAGACTGGAATTTGACGGCATACTGAGTTACTGACATGGTTCCTTGCGCGAGCCTCTCAAACTGCTCACGGAGACCATCATGAAAAGATTCAGGGAAATACTGGCTTTCAAAGAGGGTTTCAAAATCAGCCCAAGTCATGGATCCAAGAGGGTCGATAATGGCCTGAGGATTTGTACCGGCAAGGACCCGAAGAGCATCCCTCCGAGCTTCCACAATCGATGTCCACCAGGCAGTTGCTTCCCCAACAAGCTGGTATGAGGCGAGTGAGAGACGAACCTTATGTTCGGTGATTTCAAGGATCTCAAAGATCTTGCGGATCTCTGTCATCCAATGATCAGCCTCGATAGGGTCGCCTTCGCCAGTGAACTTAGGTGGATCCATACGACGAAACTCCCGAAGTGATTCCTCGGCTAGCCTCAACCACAGCAGTAGCGATGTCCCGGATGAATTGACCAGCATTTTCCATCCCTCCGGGGATGACCCCTTCAGGTTGTGCAATGCATGGGACATCTCTGGGTAGGCCATTTACTTCTTCGCTACCCTCATCAGGAATCTGAACCCCACGACGTCCACGACCACGACGGTTAGCCATAGATCTACAAGATAGAGAAAGAGATTGAGGATTCTCATAGAAAGGGAGAAGTCTAATTGACCACTATTAAGTTACCAGTGACAACCACTAGACTAGGTTGGAACATTGATCAAAACTCGGAACAAACACCAACAACCAACAAATCCAGAGGGCATGGCTCAACGACCTACAACAAGGGTCAAACACCCTAGACCACTAACAGCAGGAAAGGACTCTAAGGATAGGCCTTTATGATTTATTTGCTTAAAAAATTTCCATATCGGCTCTTATGCAATGCATGTAAACATTCAATGCCCAAGCACATATGCATAATCATACACAATATAATGCAGCAGTCACACAATGCACCCATTGAGACTCAATGTCTCCCCAAACTCCCTAAGTTTTCGAAATTAAAGCTCGGATACCAATTGTAACGGTCCCAGAATTTAAACCTTTTTTTGTAAAAGGATATTAGAGCATTGTAAAGAAAATACTACAACATCAAATCCCACCATCACATGCATGTCAATCCACATGCCACACATCACAAGCAAATAAGTGAGTCTAATTTAGTTATTACAGACCGGGTACCCAAAATAAAAGGTTAAGTGCGGAAAGATAATCTATATTACAAATCACAACTTTTTTTGAATCTCCCGCCCAAACACACAACCCTTTGTCCCAGTCATACATCCAAACTGTCCTGGTCATATCCTATTCATACACATTTGTCCAAGTCACCTACACAATTATACACTTACACTATCTAGGGGACCCCACTATTTATTACACATCACCTACTTATACACATCAAAATAATACACAATACACTTACACATATTCTGGGGCCCCACATATCTATTAACAACCAAAATCAAATACCCACGTATCTATTAACAACCAAAATCAAATACCAAATATAATAATTAAACATGTACCCACCGCCCATCTGTACCCCACCACCCAAATACAACCAATACACAATACACTTCTCCTTCATCTGCACTTCTCAATACAACACCACGCCTGCTATGCCTCGAGTCTGTCAGCACCGCCCATCCCCTAACCATACACTTACAGAGCTTACCATCGCCCATCCCTTCACACTGTCCAACCCGAACTTCATCCCATTAAATCCCCTACCCATACACTCTCAGAGCTCACGCAAAGAACGCAGTCTCACCGAACTCACGCAAAGAACTCATCGCCTTCAATCCTTCGATCTTCGTCCAGGCAACCCAATCACACAGAAATCACGCAACAACCTTCATCGCCTTAAATCCTTCGATCTTCGTCCACGCAACCCAAACATCCTTCGTTCTTCGTCCTGAGCACGCAACCCAATCATTCTCCGTTGAACGGCACAACTTTGGTAAACCCTTTACACTTTGTTTCCGCTCTATTTCTTCATAGATGTTTCATAGAGCACCTCTTTCACATGGCGAGTATTTTTTGTGTAGATATTTCGTCGAGCACCTCTTACAAACATTTATGAAGTGTAATTTTTTCTTTCACATGGCGAGCATTTCAATGTTTCCCGATCTGATTTTTCTTTATAAATATTTCCCGCTCTGATTTTTGGTATACCATTTTTTTGGATTCATACATGAAAGTGTACATTTGTCAGGAAACCAGTTGTTTTGTGAGGTACTATTTTGATTTTAGACATTTTTGCGAAAATTTAACTTCTGTTTCACTTTCCATTTTCTGTTTAGTTACCTTCTGTATTTTATCTTCTTGCCCTTTTGCTATCATTTTTAAGCATCCTAACTAATGAAGCAAAGGTCTGTTTCAGTCATCCTAACTAATGAATAGTGAGATCAGTTTCGACCATCTTACTTTAATGCTTTGGTTACGATCATCTTACTTTAAGCAGGGTATTGTTTACTACCATTTTCCTAACAGTGATGTAGACAAATCCATTGTTTACTATGTTTGCTTTTTTTTGGAAGCCCCAAAAACACCACTTCAAGCCCCCCAAAAAAACGTGCATTAGCCTAG
>NMUG010004558.1:0-13767 GCA_002855965.1 Monotropa hypopitys | reverse complement strand
TTTAAAAATAAAAAGAGCACAAGCATCTAAAAGTCAAGATGCCATATTCCTATACTCACCAATACCGCTTTTCAAACTTTCTCCTTGCCTTTATTCGTGGTCTCCAAATTTTCCACGAGATTCCCTGTCCAAAACCATCCAACAATTTCAGTTTGCAGTAATATAAATTAAACAAGAATATGAAATTTACTTGCATGATCAAGAACGATAAAATAGCCCTATCCATAGACTATTACATACACCCCACTCCAAATCTACATAACTTTCCCAAACCATACATAAACACTATGACCGATCATACGAGTTTGACAATGAAAACACATGAATACAACCATCCGTGGATCTCCGAGATCCCAAAGTTAACAAACATCTCCCATTTAGACCCATACACATACAACTTTGTATAACACATAGAAAAACTCATAATCCTTGCAAACCTCTTTATAAAATCTATAGATCGGGTCAATATACACAACATATATGAACATGAGTTTGATACATGGATCTAGCCTCAAAGATTTGTTAAGAAGATGAGGAAAAAGTTTATGAAATACCAGGATTTAAAAGACTTACTCTTGCTTATAAGCCCACAAGATGATATTCCCACACACACTTCACAAATCTCCTTCACTCTTGAAGATCTCTTCAATGGAGTTCTTTCTCTCTCTCCAAGGCTCTGTCTCTAAGCTTAGAACACAAGAATGGAGGCTAAGTGATGCTAAGTACAACCCTAATATGTTTTAAGTTGGTTAAAAACCGATTAGGGGGTAAAAAGACCAAAAACACCCTCTTTAAACCTTTTCTGAATTTTTAATCAGCAACACAGGGTTATCGATAACCTGATCCGAGTGGTTATCAATAACCCACTCCTCAGGACTTTGGCTGGACCAAAAAAACTTCCAGTTATCGATAACCAGGCAAACCTGTTATCGATAACCAACCTCTCTGCATTTTAGTACAGAATCCTCAAACACCTGGTTATCAATAACCAGCCATTACAAGTTATCGATAACCCATTCCTCGGGAATTTGTATGGAACTCCTACCACCCCTGGTTATCGATAACCACATGCTCGGGAATTAAGCTGGATAATACTTTCTCCTCTACTCCTATACTCAAATCACTCCAACACACTCCAAATCATTCCAACTCAACTTTAAACAATTACCCAACATTTTAAACCTCAAAGATTAGACCCGAACATTATATGAGTGACATTAGTTAATTATACAAAATAATTAAAAGAATTTTAATTAAATTTTAGGGACACGAGTATTATAGTGGTGGGGTGAATCCCTTCTATCTTTGCTTCCTTGTTGGGTCCTACCTTGATCGCCTGGTGTGATTCTCTGGCTCTTGGAAGGTCAAGGATGGGCATTGCGGTCTTGGTTGTCTTCAGGGCACCTTGGTGGTTGTTGCTTGTTAAGTGGTCCCTGCACAAAACGAAAGGGGTCCCCCTGCTTGGCTCCTGCAACAAAAGGGACAGTGCCCGCCGGTCGGTCGTGACCAACGGGGCCTCCGATGCTTAAGTTAGTCTCTTTTTGGGAAGGAGAGGACAAAAGCAAGTGCAGTGAGGCCAGAGGGTAGCTGTCGGAGAGCAGATCCCGTGAACAGTACCCCTGGGGGATATTTATAGGGGGATGCTGGCTTGGGGCTCAAGAATGGCGCATGGGCCACGCATTATGGGCTCCGAAGTGGGCCGAAATGACTGGTGGGCCGGGTCGGTTGTACGGACGGGGGATCCGCGAGCGGGCGCATGAGTCGTCCTGTGTTTAGGTGCCGCCGGGGGATTGGCCCTCCGGTAAAGAACCGGACGGCCTGGGAGTACGCTCTTATGCCACAAGGATGATGGTGGTGCTCGGCCGACTAGTATGGTGACCGGAGGTTGGCAGTCGGTAACACGGAGGATACTCTGGTTACCCTGTCTTGTAGGGGCTGGTCTTTACTGAATTGTTTCTTGCCGAAGGCCTGTTGTACCGACGAGTTGGGAATGCCGAAGGACCCTCAGGGCCTGAGGGTACATCCGGTGCTTAATAATGAGTCCGATCCCTTGGGGCATAGATTCGGCCACCACACACAACAACACACATGAATACAAAAGTTTAAGAATCTCTACCTTGAGATGATTTATACTTACAACCCTTGACGACAGCTCAACACATCACCAAGATTGAAGCCCACCACCGGATAGAGCTTGAGGAGTTCTCCAAGCTTTGTGAAGAGCAAAATCCAAGGAGAAGTCTTGAATCTTTGAGAAATTAGAGAGAAGATAGAGGTTTGAGGGAGTTTAGGAGAGGGAAGAGAGAGTGGCTGCTGAAAATTTCGAGTATAATGAAACCCTAGGACCAAAATGACCAAAACCCGCAACTTAAATCGTCCAGTCAGCGTTCCCTGTCCGGACGGGAGGACTTTCGTCCGGACGAGCACCCATCTCCATCCGGACGAGACCCATTTCTGGTCCGGACCAAGCTCCTGTTGCACAACCCAGCCCTCGCTGCTCGCTCGTCCGGAAGGACTCCCTTCCTCGTCCGAACGAGGAATCTGCTGTTGGTGCAGAAAGTTGCTGAATTTCTCCCGAGCCCTGTCGATGCAACCACGAACACTTCCTAAACCTTCGACAAGCCAAAATAACGTTTCTCAATCAAACCACGCCATCCACAAACGTTCTAAGCAACTCCCACAATCGAATTAAATGAATCGATACTAAACGATCTAGCAAATTAACGGACGACTAAGGTATAATCGCATTCGATATAATACTACAAATATTGAAATGCATCAAAATTTACGGAGTGTGATAAACTCCCCTCCTTACAAAAATTTCGTCCCAAAAATTTACTAAGACAGCGCGATAAGAAAGAGTAATACGGTTACCTTATTCGAAAAGCGTGGGGTACTTCTCCATCATCTTGTCACGTCTCTCCCAAGTAGACTCTTCCAAGTCATGGTTTCGCCAAAGAACTTTCACCAAAGCAATAATCTTTCCTCGCAAAGTCTTCTCTTGCGTATCCAAAATGTGTATCGGTTGCTCTTCGTACGAAACGTCCGCTTCCAACGCTAGTGTAGACCAATCCAAAACGTGAGAAGGATCCGGCTCATATTTCCGAAGCATGGAAACACGAAAAACATCGTGGATATTAGAAAGTGTGTACGGTAACGCCAAACGATAAGCAACTTCCCCAACTTTCTCAACGATATCAAACGGCCCAATGAAACGCGGCGCAAGTTTCCCCTTCTTTCCAAAGCGAGATGTCCCTCGGCGCGGCGACACCTTTAAAAAGACATGATCACCCACCTCGAAAGACAAAGGACGACGACGGTTATCCGCGTAGCTTTTGTATCGACTCTGAGCTGCTAACAATCTTTGACAAATTTTCTTCACTTGCTCGGTGACTAATTGCACACTCTCCGGTCCCATCACTGCAGAATCTCCAATCTCGGTCCAACAAACCGGTGATCGACATGGTCGGCCATACAAAGCCTCGAATGGTTTCATACCAATGCTAGACTGATAACTGTTGTACGCAAATTCGACCAACGGTAAGCAATCCCACCAACTACTAAGGTAGTCCAACACGCATGCTCGTAGCATATCCTCCAAGATTTGAATAGTACGCTCCGATTGACCATCGGTTTACGGATGAAAAGCAGTGCTGAAATGCAAATCGGTACCGTAAACTTTCTGCAAACTCCTCCAAAAACGAGATATAAAGCGCGGATCACGATCGGACACAATAGACAATGGTGCTCTATGGAGACGGATAATCTCTCGAATGTATAGTCGGCTCAACGAATCCACTGACTGTGACAAACGAATCGGTAAAAAGTGAGCAGATTTGGTCAATCTGTCGACGATGACCCAAATGGCGTCCTTCCCATCTTGCGATCTCGGCAAACCCGAAACAAAATCCATGGTGACATGATCCCATTTCCACTCCGGAACTGGCAACGGTTGCAATAAACTCGCTGGACGTTGGTGCTCGGCCTTCACCTGTTGACATATCAAGCATCTCATCACGAACATGGCAATATCTTTCCTCATTCCCGGCCACCAAAACTACCTGCGAACAGCATGATACATCTTGTCGACACCCGGATGCACTGCAAAAGGCGAATGATGAAATTCGTGAAGAATTTCCTATCGACGCGGCAACGGTACAAGAAGACTTCCTTGGAAGCGAATGCTTCCATCTTCAAAAATAGCCCAACCAACTGGAGCCTCACCATCTAAACATCGAGAATGGAATCTCAAAGCCTCATCATCTACAGCTTGTGCCTCAATAATACGTCGAGATAAGTCGGAATGGATAGTCAGATTACACAATGTAGCACCACCTTCAACATCCTCGGCATGCAAAACAAAATCTCCCAAGCCGGAAACGCTCTTCCAATCAAGAATGGACATGTGAGCTAGGTGACAAGACCTACGACTCAAGGCATCAGCAACGACATTTGCCTTTCCTGGGTGATACTGAAGCTCAAAATCATAGTCTTCGAGATGCTTCATCCAACGACGCTGCCTCAAATTCAGCTCCTTCTGTGTGAACAGGTACTCAAGACTCTTATGATGAGAGAAGACTTCAAACTTTTCACCGTAAAGATAATTTCTCCAACTCTTCAATGAAAATATGATTGCGGCAAGCTGCAAATCATGTGTCGGATAATTCCTTTCGTGCGTCTTCAATTGCCTAGAACCATAAGCAACGACTTTTCCATTTTGCATAAGCACGCAACCCAAACCTTCCCGCGAAGCATCACAATAAACGAAGTAACCAACTCCTCTCTCCGGCACAATCAAGATCGGTGATGAAGTCAAACGAATCTTTAGCTCCTGGAATGCAGATTCACACGCATCATCCAAAATGAAATGAACGTCCTTTCTCATCAAACGAGTCATCGGAGCAGCAATACGGGAGAAATTAAGAACGAAATGGCGGTAATAGCCAGCAAGTCCCAAGAAACTTCGAACTTCAAACACGTTAGTTGGCCTCGGCCACGTAACAACGGCATCAATTTTTAACGGATCAACAGAAACTCCTTCCTGGGACACAACATGGCCCAAGAACTTCACCTCGGATAGCCAGAATTCACACTTGCTCAGCTTCGCGTACAACTAGTGCTCCCTCAAAAGCTCGAGAACAATGCGAAGATGTTTGACATGCTCCTCTGAAGTGGCAGAATATACCTATATGTCATCAACGAACACCACAACGAACTGATCTAAGTACGGGCGAAAGATGCGGTTCATCAAATCCGTGAATATAGCTGGCGTGTTGGTTAGCCCAAATGGCATAACCACAAACTCGAAGTGATCGTAGCGGGTACGGAAAGCGGTTTTAAGAATATCCTCCTTGCGAATACGAAGCTGATGGTAGCCCGACCTCAAGTCGATTTTGGAAAAACAAGTCGACCCTTGCAACTGGTCGAAGAGATCATCTATCCTCGGCATAGGATAACGGTTCTTGATGGTGATACAGTTTAGCTTCCTATAATTGATGCACAAGCGAAGAGTTCCATCTTTCTTTTTCGCAAACAACGCAGGTGCTCCCCAAGGAGAAGAACTCGGACGGATAAAGCGTAACTCAAACAACTCCTCTATTTGGGACTTCAACTACCTCGGCTCGGCCGGTGCAAATCGATACGGAGGAACGGATATAGGTGTCGAACCAGGAATAAGATCGATAGAGAACTCAACGTCTCTCACAAGAGGTAAACTAGGTAATTCCTCTGGAAAGACGTCAGCAAAATCACTAACCACGAATGGTAAATCGGTACGACTCGCAACATCATCATCTAGTGCTAAGCTAGCTAGCAAGCAGTGGATAGAAGAAGAATCCTTCGGATCAAGAAAGGATGAATCCATAGGCTCACATCGATCTCCCATGAAATAAAAATACTCCCCGTCTGCATCACGAATAAGAACTCTGCGACGATAACAGTCGATTGTGGCATGATGCGAATATAAAATCAAAACCCGCCATATTGAGAACAATAAGATCAAACGTGAAATGGTTATCGAAGATAATCAACTCACACTGATGGCACATATAGCTTAAGGGAATACGACCATCCACCGGAGACTCCACTACAAGGGGAGGGTCAAAAGCCTCCAACTCCAAACCCAATGCCGATGCAAATGAAAATGCCAAGAAAGAATGCGACGCGCCTGAATCTATAAGAACAGAAGCCCATGAATGATAGGTAAGAACCATATCGTGCACGACTGAGGACTCTAGTGCCTCTGGAATAGCTGACTGCTCCACTGTCGAAATGGCATACACTCTGCCCTGTGTCATCTGAGTCTGGCCTGCTCCATCACGCTGGCCTGAAGACTGCCCTGGTCCAGACGGACCTCGCCTCACAAACCTGGATCCCTGACTAGACTGTGCAGGAGTCCTCTGAAACTGATGTTGCTGCTGGGACTGAGTCTGCTGCTGAGTTTGGTGGGATTGCTGCATTGAACCTGCCTCACTACGATCATTGCCCTTGAAAGGACATGCTCTGGAAACGTGACCTGGCTGGCCACAATCATAACACGAAGGCGCCTGACAATTTGCACGAACATGACCAGGCTGCTGGCACCTGTGACAGACAATCTCTGACCGGAAAGACATACCCTGACGGTTCACCTGTGGCTGCTGCCTCTGATTCCGCTAAAAACGAGAATTATCGCGTGACCTCTTCTTGCCAAAACTGTCCGAAGAGCTGCTGGAACCCGAATACTGATTCCTGGGCTCCCAAACCTTTGCCTCCTTAACCGGCTCACTCTGCAATTCGATAAGCCGCGCACATTCCACCAGTTCTGAGAAAACTCGAATACGGTGACCCACCGTAAGGCGCTGAATAGATGAACGAATGTCTTGCTCAAATCTCTTACATTTCCTCTCCTCTGTGTTTACCCAGTCGTGGGCAAACCTAGACAGCGACTGAAACTTCTGCGCATACTGATTCACTGTCATCGGTCCCTGTTCAAGCTTCTCAAATTGACCACGCAATTTATCACGATATGACTCCAGAAAATATTGGCTTTCGAAGGAAGCCTCAAAATCAGCCCATGACATCCCCACCAATGGATCTGCAATAGCATGAGGGTTAGCACCCCCAAGTACCCGCAATGCATCACGATGAACATCAACCAAAGTAGACCACCATTCGCTGGCTTCGCCAACCAGCTCGAATGAAGCAAGAGAAATACGGATTTTGTTGTCGACGATTTCCAGCATCTCAAAGATCTTCCTTAACTCGGACAGCCAATGGTTTGCTTTAATGGGATCCACCTCACCAGTGAACTTGGGAGGATCCATGCGACGGAATTCGCGAAGAGCATCTGCAAGACGAGTGCCCGCAGGCTCTCTAGCAGCAGCCACCCCTTGGCTAGCTTCAATCACAGCAGTGGCAATGTCACGGATGAACTGCCCTGCATTGGCCATACCTCCGGGCATGAACCCTTCAGCGTGGACCTCATCAGAATGCTCCCTATGGAGCCCAATCACCTCCTCACTCCTAGCATCAAGAACATCCAAACCACGATGACCACGACCTCGGTTAGCAACATGTCGACCGACCATTTTCTACAAAACAAGCGACATGGCCAATATAAATGAATGGAATCGAATAAATCATATCAAGATTAAGGAGTATTAGAGCGACGCAGAAGCATGACTAACCAACAACAAGTTGACTCAAGAGTACTCAATTCATAACACACTTGGAAATTAGAAGAAGGAAAGACACCCTTCGTAACCCATATACTCTTTTAAGGATACCACGACTCAAGGATTACTACTTATTAATAAAGTCATACTTCATGCAATGCATGCACACACAAACAATCATATGCAATGCACTTTTCAAACCCGAACCCGATGCACCCAATGTAGGACTATTTGTCCCATTCTAATATCCTAAGTTTTCGCAACCTATTGCTCTGAGATCAACTGTAACACCCAGAAAATTTAAACCTTTTTTTTTTAAAAAAAGGCATAGAGCAATATTAAATAAAAGTCTATCTAATGATTATCATCCCATCCAAAGAAACATAAAAAAGTTCCATTAGTCCATCACACATATGAGCTTAAAACAAATACAACCGGGTGTTATCATTACAATGCTTTCAAAATACCAAAATGGAATACGATAGAGATGATGGCCCAAGACTGACCAATGCTCCCATGCCATCCAATTTCTTGAATCCCATCAAGCTACATAGCCGGTTCCTTCCCTATAAAATAGAGGGTTAGGCAAATGCCTAGTAGGAAGACTTAAACAAAAGATTCATATGATTGCAATGTACAAAAAGCGATGTAAGATACATGCATAGAAGTAGGCTTGAAAATGAAGTGTGACTACCAAAGGGAAGGGTAATTATTATCGTTCAAATTCCAAGACTTTCCATAAATTTCCAAAGAGTTCCAACGCGTGACTTTCATTTGTTCCAAGACATTTCATTACAAGAGTTCCATTCATTTCAATATTGTTCCAATATTGTTCAAGTCCAACAAGATCGTCACAATGGTCATAATTACCAAATGAGCTCCAAGGCTAGTTCCGCATAGGGGCTCGTCAACCCCATGTCATGTAGTTCCTGTTTTCCCCGGCTCACCGGGAGGGTCCAGTCAAACTCCCATTGCGCAATGTCGTGTGTCACTCTAAACAGTGACCCAAGGTAAGCAACCCAAATCAATAGCCACTCAAATGTATCCAAATCTCATATAGTGTATCAAGGCCAATCCACATTTTCCATATTCCACATTTCAAGTGTTCCAAGGCCAAATGCCCAATTGCCATCATTCACATAGGGTCACGCATGTTAATTTAATCGATATGATGTGAATTGCATGAATTGAGGTTCCATTAACATTTTCCCCGAATTTTCTTACTTAGACAAATTAGGGTTTCCAAAACCAATTAGGGGCTTTTCATACCAAGAGACAATTTTGTGAAATTAAACCCATAGGAATCCTAAATACATGCTAATAACTACTCCTATCAAGGGAGTTCAACAATTCAAGACCAAACTTAGTTCTAGACAAACATCGCACAAGCTTTCGCGAAATCAATTAGATTGGGGGTACACAACAACACACATCAATACAAAAGTTTAAGAATCCCTACCTTGAGATGATTTATACTTACAACCCTTGACGACGAATCAACACACCACCAAGATTGAAGCCCACCACTGGATAGAGCCTGAGGAGTTCTCCAAGCTTTGTGAATAGCAAAATCCAAGGAGAAATCTTGAATCTTTGAGAAATTAGAGAGAAGATAGAGGTTTGAGGGAGTTTAGGAGAGTGAATAGAGAGTGGCTGCCGAAAATTTCGAGTATAATGAAACCCTAGAACCAAAATGACCAAAACCCGCAACTTAAATCGTCCAGTCAGCGTTCCCCGTCCGGACGGGAGGACCTTCGTCCAGACGAGCACCCATCTCCGTCTCGACGAGACCCATTTCTGGTCCAGACCAAGCTCCTGATGCACAACCCAGTCCTCGCTGCTCGCTCATCCGGAAGGACACTCTTCCTCGTCCGGACGAGGAATCTGCTGTTGGTGCAGAAAGTTGCTGAATTTCTCCCGAGCCCCGTCGATGCAACCACGAACACTTTCTCAACCTTCGACAAGCCAAAATAATGTTCCTCAATCAAACCACGCCATCTACAAACGTTCTAAGCAACTCCCACAATCGAATTAAGCGAATCGATACTAAACGATCTAGCGAATTAACGAACGACTAAGGTATAATCGCATTCGATATAATACTAAAAAAATATTGAATTGCATCAAAATGTACGGAGTGTGATAGTCATATATCGAAATGCAGAGCAGAAAAGGGGACTTTTGTGTGGGGCCTCCGGGCCTTCTAACACTCGCCTGAATCAACTCAAACCTTTCCAAAGACGACCAATAGATCCGAACGAAGGATTTGATTCCGAGAATTTACGAAATAAATTCTAATTGGAGTATTTTGGGATTTAGAATCAACCAAAATCAAATAAATGGAATTCAAATTCCAAGAAATCCTTTATTAAATTCTCTACCATTACATCTCACACCCCTTAGAAAAATTTCGTCCTCGGAATTATCATTAGGAGGAGGAAAAGGGAGACAACACCCAAGAGAAATCACAACAAGGAATGCAACAAAAGGAGAGATTACAAATAGAATTGGTACAAAGAAAGAGAAATACATTCTAATCAAAACAAATCCGGGTATTTCACCCTCATGTCATCTTCTCTTTCCCAAGTGGTTTCTTCGATGCCATGATTTGACCACAAAACTTCAATAATGGGATAGTTTTGCCTCGCAATACCTGCTCCCTAGAATCAAGAATACGAATAGGTCGCTCTTCATACGATACATCGGCCTCCAACTCCACATTATCCCAATTGATCACATGTGAGGGATCCGGTTCGTACTTACACAACATCGACATATGAAATACATCATGGACATTAGAGACGTTGGCTGGCAATGTCAAACGATAGGCCACTTCACCAATCTTCTCAATGACGTCGAAAGGACCAATATAATGGGGATTTAGCTTCCCTTTCTTTCCAAAACGAGAGATGTCCCTTCTGGGCGATACTTTAAAGAACACATGGTCACCAACTTCGAAGGATATAGGACGACGACGACAATCGACATAGCTCTTATGTCTACTTTGAGCCGTAAGCAGATGTTGGCGAATCAATTTAATTTGCTCGGTGGTTTGGTGAGTTGCCTCGGGACCAAAAATGGCTGATTCACCCAGTTCTAACCAACACACATGAGATTTACACGGACGGCTATACAATGCCTCAAAAGGTACCATACCGATACTCGACTGATAACTATTATTATAGGCAAACTCTACCAAAGGAAGATGATCGGACCAATCACCACCAAAATCAAGAATACAAGAATGGATCATATCCTCCAAGATCTAAATGGTAAGCTCAGATTGGCCATCAATCTGAGGATGGAAAGCGGTACTAAAAACAAGCTTGGTACCCATGGCGGCTTGCAAGCTACATCAAAATCTAGAAGTGAATCGGGGATCACGATCAGAAACAATAGAACACGGGGCACCATACAACCGAATAATCTCGCGAACATAAAGCTTACTCAAGGAATCCAAAGACTGAGTAATACGAATGGGGCAAGAAGTGTGAAGATTTCGTCAAACGGTCTATGACAACCCAAATAGCATCAAATCCACCCTGTGCTTTCGGCAAACCGGTCACAAAATTAGTGGTCACATGCTTCCACTTCTATTCAGGGATAGGCAAGGGCTGCAACAAACCAGCGGGCCTCTGATGCTCGGTCTTAGCTTGTTGACAAATAAGGCACCTAGCCACAAATCCAGCAACATCCCATTTCATCCTCGGCCAACAAAACTGACGACGAAGGTTGTGGTACATCTTTGTGCCACCAGGATGAACGGCAAACGGAGAACGATGAAACTCGTGAAAAATAACCTCACGGCAAAAAGCAGGAACAAACAATCGACTATGAAAGCGAATGCTCAAATCAGTATAGGCCACCCATCCAGGACTAGCCTCATCAGCCAGAAACTTAGAGCGATGAACGGAAGCCTCATCATCACTAGCTTGTGCCTCTATGACATTCTGAGATAATGATGAATGAATGGTCATATGGCACAAGGTAGTTTGAGGGCTGACTTCCTCGGAATAAGCAAGATAAGGTTGGAGATCACCAACTAATTTCCAATCAAGAATGGCCAAACTGGCCAAATGTGAAAACTTCCTACTCAAAGTATCTGCGACAACGTTGGCCTTACCCGGATAGTACTGCAAGTCAAAATCAAAATCTTCTAAATACTACATCCATCGCCGTTGATGCAAATTAAGCTCCTTTTGAGTGAAGAGGTACTTTAGGCTCTTATGATCTGAGAAAACATCAAACCTTTCACCATACAAGTATTGTCTCCAGCTCTTAAGAGCAAATACGGTAGCGGCCAACTCAAGATCATGGGTTGGATAGTTATGCTCGTGGTCCTTCAACTGCCTAGAACCATAAGCAATCATCCGGCCCATTTGCATAAGGACAAAGCCAAGACCATTGTGCGATGCATCACAATAGATCGAATACCCAACACCTCGCTCAGGGACGATAAGAATAGGGGCAGAAGTTAATCTACTCTTCAATTCCTCAAAAGAGACTTCACAAGAATCATTCCATTCAAAACGGACACCCTTTCGGGTCAACCGAGTGAGTGGAGAAGCCAAACGCGAGAAATTTAAGACAAATCATCGATAATAACCGACAAGACCCAAGAAGCTCCGAATTTCAAAGACGTTGGTAGGGCGCGGTCAAGACATCACGGCCTCAATCTTACCGGGGTCTACAGATGCGATATCACAAGAAACAACATGGCCTAGGAACTTCACTTCCGGAAGCCAGAACTCACACTTACTGAGCTTGGCAAACAACTGATGTTCACGAAGCAATTCTAGAACAACACGGAGATGAATTTGGTGCTCTTCCTCAGAAGCAGAGTACACAAGCACATCATCAACAAATACCACCACAAAACTATCCAGATACGGATGGAAGATACGATTCATGAGATCCATGAAAGTCACATAAGCATTTGATCATACCAAATGGCATGATAACGAACTCATAGTGACCATAACGCGTCCGAAAGGATGTCTTGGCGACATCCTCGGTACGGACTAACAATTGATGGTATTCCAATCTCAAGTCAATCTTAGAAAAACATATGGAACCTTGGAGTTGATCGAACAAGTCATCAATTTTTGGCATGGGATACTTATTCTTCACAGTCACGCAGTTCAACTTTCGATAATCGATACAAAGACGGAGAGAACCATCTTTCTTCTTGGAAAATAGGACAGGGGCTCCCTAAGGTGATGAACTAGGGCAGATAAAACCCAAATCTAACAACTCTTGCAATTGAACCTTCAACTCCTTTAATCGGCAGGGGCGAAACGATAAGGAGGAACAGAAATAGGATAAGTCCTTGGCACAAGATCGATAGAAAATTGCACATCCCTCTCGAGAGGCAATCCATGCAACTCTTTCGAAAAAATATCCGGGAACTCAGAAACCACAGGGGGAAACTCCATAGGACGGGAATCCACATCGTCCAAACACAAACTGGCCAACAAACATTGAAGAGATCCTTGTTTCTTAGGATCATGACGACAATTCTCTAGGGGTTCGCTACGATCCCCGTTGAAATAGAAGAAATCCCCTTCAGGAGAAAGAATCTTAATACGCCGACAATAACAATCGATGGTGGCGTGATAGGTGGACAACCAATCCATGCCCAGAATAAGATCGAACTCAGACATAGCCAAAACTATGAAATCACATACGAATAGCCAATCCTCTATGGTGAGGTGGCAACTACGAACGATACGGTCTAACGGAACTCTACCACCAACGGGAGTTTCTACCATCATAGGAGGAGTCAAAACGTCTAACCTCAAACCCAACATAGATACAAAGGATGCAACGAGGAATGAATGTGATGCTCCAGGATTAATTAAGACGTCAGTAAAAGAACCAAAAATAAGGAACGTACCCCGCACAAAAGAAGTGTCAGGTTGCGGTTGCTGAACTGCAGAAGGGGTAACCACTGGAATAGTGTAAGCTCTGTCCCGAGAAAACTGATCGCGACCTTGACCACCTCGGTGTCCAGAAGACTGACCAGGAGCTGAAGTACTGGAACGATCCGCTCCAGAACCCTGGCCCGATAAAGCAGGACCAATCTGCATGTGCTGACGTGGACGCGTCTATT
>NMUG010004557.1:0-13769 GCA_002855965.1 Monotropa hypopitys | reverse complement strand
AAGCGTCCCTCCGAAGCTTTAGATTACTTTGATTTCTTGGCAGAGAACGACCAATCTTGGGATTATTCCGATCTCAATGATAGGTCCTATCCTCATACTAATCAAAGCCAAGGAGGAGGAAAACATTATCTTTGTGACCAAGACGACTTGTCGTTAAAGGTTGCACAACTCACTCGGAAACTTGAAAGTCTTGAGGTTAATAAACCAAATCCCGTAGCTTCTGTGGCTAATATGGAATCTTGTGCTATTTGTGAGACAACGGGACATGCTACCGAACGTTGTCCGACTCTCCTCGTTGTCAAGGACATCCTTTCAAGTAATGAACAAGCGGACATGAACTCAATCAATAGCTTCCCTAGGAACCATCTGTTGTCGGGTGGGTACCATCCTAGTTGGAGGAATCACCCGCGGTTGAGTTATGAAAATCAAGAAATTCAAAGACCACCTCATGGTTCAAATCAATATCCGGCTCAACCGCAACTCAATCCAATTCCGCCACCCGAATTCCATGCTCAAAGCAATGCACCTCAAAGATACAATCCGAATCCGAATCCTTCGTACCAACCAAATAATTGGCGGTAGTGAGGATCCGATGAGAAATGACCGGATGCCGTCCTCATTGATCGGCACGGTGATGAGATCCTCGACTGCTTTGTCGGCTGCCAGAGCACCAACGTCATCGAGAACTGGAGCATCTGGGACCTCCATACATTGGACCTGCTTCATTTCCTTGTTATCCCAGACATCTGATATATAGCATTGCTTTGACGCTGCCTGGTCGCCCAAGATGTCCTCCTGCCGTCCGGTGGTGCCAATGAATCGGACAACTTGGTGGTAGGTAGAGGCGATCGCTTGCATTGAGTGGATCCAGGTCCGGCCGAGAATGGCATTGTACGGACTCAGGACGTCGACAACAATGAACTCCATGTCAACGGTTTTAGACTCTACCCGGACTGGAACTGTGATTCGACCGAGCGGCCAGACAGGAGCTCCATTGAATCTGACAAGTGGGACGTCGGCTGGTTGCAAATCATTAGCAGAAAGTTTAAGGGCTTGGAATAAGGAGAAGTACATTACCTCGGCGGAGCTCCCTTGGTCAATGAGAATGCGCCGGATGTTGGCCGGTCCGACGCGCAAAGTAACGACCAAGGCGTCGTTGTGCGGCAACTGGACCCTTTCAAGATCCTTCTCTGTGAAGGTGATAGACCATCCCGATCGCTCAGAAGGTTGCTTCCGCTTATGGGTAGAACCGACCGTGAGCACTTGCTTTGCAGTAGATGCCTGGTCGATCTCTGACCGGAGCCGAGCGGCAGCTTCCTTGTTGAGGGGGCCGTGGATAATGTTGATCATCGGTACATTATCCTCCGACAGGATGGGATGTCCGGCTTTTTGCGCCAGCTCCTGAGTTCTTTGATGGTCGATCCATTTGGCTAGGTGACCCTGCTGCACAAGAAGCTCCAAGTACGACTTGAAAGGTTTGCACCCGGTCGTAAAATGTCCTTGCTCCTTATGATAGGTGTAGTGGATCCGTTTGTCTTTCATTTTGCCGGCTGTCCCGAGCTTGTGCTCCGGCCAGGAGAAGAAGGGCTGATTCTCGATGTGCTTGAGCATGACGTTGATGGGCTCGGTGAATACGGTGATTTCAGCAGTAAATTTGTGGGCCTTGGGATCCCTTGTGCCCCTTCTCCTGCCAGCTTTGACAGTGTTTACCTATCTCCGTCCTCCTGCCGGTTGTTGCATTTGAGACTGCTGCTCCGGGCGCTGAGCCGCCTGTTCAGCGAGAAGGTCCTCTAACTGGCAAAATTTCTCCACCCGGAGCATGAGGTCGTACATGTCCTCTAATGGGTGAAGAGTAAGGTTAGCGAAGATCTAGATGGAGCTGTCCAGGCCATTCTTGAAGGAAGAAGCGGCTACCGTCTGGTCGCAGCCTTGGATCTCATTGAACAGCTCCCAGTATCTCTTAGCATACTGTCGGAGGCTTTCATCCGGATGCTTCATGAGGCTGATCTAGGCATCGATCTGCTTTGTTTGCCTGCTGCTGGTGACAAACCGGGCCATGAAGGCTCGCTCAAGGTCCCGATAGCATGAGATGCTACGTGGAGGGAGCTTGTTGAACCACAAGGAGCCCAGTGTGCCAAGGCTGGTAGGGAACACTTTGCACATAATGGCGTCGTCAGTGGTGTAGAGGGAGATTATCTGTCTGAAGTGTATGAGATGGGTGTAGGCATCCATCTTTGGGTCGTATTTGGTGAACTTTGCAGATTGAAGCCCGAAGGGAGAGTCACTAGCTTAATCTCCGGGATGAAAGGGGAGAGGCTGAGATGCCAGAGTCTGGCATCGACAGAGGACTTTTGCTGCACGGCCCTCTTCTCTGGGCTAGGAACCATCTGACTCCGGCAGTAGTTGAGGTGATCCCTGAGATCTCCGGGGGGAGGAAAGTCATGCCCTCTGCAATGCCTTCTCTCGTGGCCGGAGGGGCGATCTTCTCCATGATGCATGCCGGAGCGCTGGTAGTCCCCCTATCGGCGGCGCCTGCGGTTAATCTCTGAGGCTTCCGTAGTAAGGGTCTCCGGCGAAGTAGCCTTGACAGGGACCAAGTTCCCGTCATCCAGGAGGTACAGGGTCTCGCGGGATCTTCCAGAGCGGGAGATGGATACAGCACTGGAGTAAGGACGGTACCTAGAGGTCCGGGTAAGACGGCCTCCCGACTGGCGCTCACAGACGGGGGATTGGCGGATGGCCTTTCCTTTGTCCGAGCGACCGTGACCATTCTACCTTTCCCGTCGCTCTAGGTCCATCTGCCTCCTGGTATGATGGGATTCGGTGCACTGTGTGTCTGAAGGTAGGACCAGAGGGAGATGGATCGTGCCGCCTGCGAGCCTGGCCAGCTGGTCTTTGAGAAAAGCGATCTCCGAAACCTTCTGTCAGAGCTGTTCGTCGGGGTTCTGCAGAACGTACTCCAAGAGGGATGGAGGAGGGTCCTGAGAAGTGATGGCTGTCATAGGAGGAGCAAGAGGCAGTCGGCGGTGATGAACATCACGGAGGTCGTCGGCGGCCATGGTGGGTGAGAGAAGCATCGAGGAAAGGGACGAAGACACGGGTTGTCGGTCACCTGAGTCTGAGAACGGAGTGTCCCCAGCGGAGTCGCCAAATGTGGTGACTCAAATCTGGATGGCTCTTCGGATCCTTTGTGCTTGGGCCGGATGGCTGCTGTGACTGCTGCGGACGGCTGAGCGGGATTCCTATAAGAGAAAAGGGGAACACCTGCTTGGCTCTTACAAAACAAGGGTTAGAGCCCACCGGTCGGCAGTGACCGAGAGGGGACTCCGATGGCTAAGTCAGTAACTGTCGAAGAGAGGTGTATAGAGAGAAAGTGCCAAAAGGAGTAGTTAAATTCAGTCCAGTGAACAGTACCTTTGACGGGTATTTATAGTTGAACCTGACTGGCGCCAAATAGCGATAGCATGTGTTGCACACGAGGGGGCATCCTTGGCGCTGACGTATGCCCTAACGGCCTGCTGGGCCACTGATCCGACCCGTGCCACGTTAGCTGATGTACGGAGAGCCCCTGTATGCTGCTCCACTGGAGGTCATTGTTCTCTGTCGCTGCCGATGGTGGACCCCTCCGACATGGAACCGTCCATCGGTGGAAGTTGTCCCTTCTGCAGAGTATAGACGAAGATCTTCCTTGACGTCCGGATAGGTATGCCGGAGGTTGAAGAAGACCACATGGCCGTCTCGGCTTGTCTCCTTCGGGTGTCCGGTGAGACTGCTCTAGATGGTGAAGGGCACATGACGAACCGCCGATTCTGTCCTTCAGCCGCTGTGATTTGCCGGAGGTCCGTGAGGCCGATGGCCCTGGATTGCTCCGTTAGATATGGATAGGGTCCGGACAATGTCGATTGGTACGGCTAAGAGGGTCCAGCCCGTGTATGGTGAGGTCCGGCTACTACAATAGCCTCTCAATTCTTTTCAAATTGTTGAGAAGGATTGATCGAGTTCTGCCGGACGTCACCTGATTTGTTAGTGGAATACAAGAATGTTGTTGCCGTAGGGTCTGAATAGGGCGTTGTCAGCACGCCCATTGTCCGTCACGTCTATAAATTATCATGATTACCTCGTAGCCGCCATTTTTGTAATAGCCACGTGTCATCTTCTGATTTGATGAGGATGTCGGGCGTGCGGACGAGACAAGTGATGGACGTCGCTTCGAAGCTTGGGCACGCCGTTGATTGGTTGGATCAACCACCACGTCGCGGATCGTGCGAGGCAGCTGGCTTTCTGTCTTCCCCAATGCTCTATAAATATGAGGAATGGGAGAGGAGAACTTCACTTGCAAACTTGGCTCTCCGACTGCTCAAGTTACCGACTCCCAACCTTTCGATCTCTTCAAGCTTTCAGATCTTCTTCTTCTTTATGATCTTCAAGTAATTTGCGGACTTCATAAGTTTGCACTTTTATGCATTAGGATGGTCTTCTGCCAGATCGGTGGGAGACCAGCTGGTCTGACTGCTTGTCTGCCGGACTGCCACCCCTTCGTCAATGGGTTATGATCCCTTTGGCGAAGGGTAAGTAGAGTCGGCGCAAGCCCCATTTTTGGGGATTTATCGCCCTCTAACTTTCGTTTTGGTTATGTCCGGCAGGACGTGAGTAGGAGATGTCGGATTCCAGTGTCACACATACGAGCTCCGATGTGGAGGCAGCTCTGACCGCCAATCTGGTGATGAGTCGTCAACTTCCTCCGACCGCCAATCCGGTGATAGGTCGTCAACTTCCTCCGCGATTGTTGTTGAGGTGGTCGGCAATGCGGTTGTACCGGCGAGCCCATTGAACGTTCGCCTCCCTCCTGCCCCTATGGAGATTGAAGAAGCGGTCCATGAGGCAGATGAGGCAGCTGGACCTTCCGGTAGACGCGTGTGCCCTTACCTCCGATATTCCAAATCTGGAGCTTCTTTGCCGGATAACTTTAGAAAGAAATACGCCATTCCCGCCGACGTCATGATGGAGCTACTCCTTGAGCCGGAGGAGGTCCCATACGGCGATGGTTATGTATCCTTCCCGCTCATGGCCATTACCGAGGGGGGTCTTCGGATCCCCGTAAACGATTTTGTTAGAGACCTTCTTCGAGAGTACAAACTCTCCCCAGCCCAACTGACGGTAAACACGTATAGGGTGGCCGATTGCATTATAGAGTTGTGCCGATCCCGGGGACTTGCCTTCACTGTTTTTGATATTTTTTCTCTTTTTACCCTTTCCCAATATAAGAAGTCTGAGCGATACTTTTTGAGCGCTCGGGCGGGAACTGGAGACCTATTCACCCGCCTTCCGGACTCTGAGAAGTGGGCGAACATTTACTTGGTCATGTCCAGAGACTATAATAACCCTTCTGATGGGAGTAAGCCCCTGCCGATTGAGAAAGGATCACCCGGTATGCTTCCCGCTGTGTCTTCATGCTTTAATTCCATCTTTTGTTTTCCTGTCGGCTGAATGTGTCTTCTCTGTTTTGCAGCTCTCTCCCGAGTTACTCTCCGGCTGAAGAACCAAGCAGTTACCGGACACATTACTGCACTTAGGGCCTTTCCGGAGAGAGACGTTCTGCGGCTGCTTCGCTACCAGCCTCGGATTGACATGTAAGTTTTATGTGACTAGGAATGTCCCTTTCCATGAATCAGTGCCTTATTACTTAGGAGGAGTCACCGAGCCTTCTATTCAGGGGATAGACAAAATGAAGAGAATGCTCAAGATGCGTATGATACATTTATGGAGTTGGAAGTAATATAGGACAAGCCTCGAGGTTCACAAAATAATCAACATGACTCCAACACTAATGGAAATTCAGCCGAAAATGATACTGGTGTAGATGGAAGCCCGACTCGAGATGATGGACCATCCGAAAGAGATGGAAGCTCAACCCGTGATAACAGATCAGATGAATTGACTATTGAAGGTGCAATGAGCAATGAATGTGCTAGAATTCTAGATGGAGGACTGCCATCATAATTTACACCATTAACCAATGAATCATCCCAGAGTGTTCTTTCTTAGGTAACTCCAATCCCTTTGTCTCATGAACCTAACTTGGATGCCTCTATCGAAAAACGAGAGTCTAGA
Source organism: Monotropa hypopitys (assembly GCA_002855965.1). Taxonomy (NCBI): domain Eukaryota; kingdom Viridiplantae; phylum Streptophyta; class Magnoliopsida; order Ericales; family Ericaceae; genus Monotropa; species Monotropa hypopitys. The sequence continues at coordinate 7,658 of NMUG010004557.1, read as the reverse complement.
TACCCACAAAGGTTAAATAAGGGGCTACTGAAAAAACAATATAAACCTGATCTCAAAGCCAAAACCACCTATCCAATTAGTCAATATGTGTATACCCATAGGTTGTCGGAATCATATGGATTTACTGTCAATCAATTATCTTCTGTATCTATTCCTAGTTGTGTACATGATGCATTGGCTGATCCAAATTGGACAAAGGCAATGAATGAAGAAATGGAGACTCTTTAGCGGAATGCTACCTGGAAACTTGTTCCAAAGTCTTCGGGAAAAAACACAATTAGATGTACATGGTTTTCACCATCGAACTCAAAGCATATGGTAGCATTGATAGATATAAAACGAGATTGGTGGCAAAAGGGTATACACTGAAATATGGAGTGGACTATGAAGAGACATTTGCACACTTGGCTAAAATGAACACAATTTGTATCCTGCTATCATTAGCAGCTAACCTAGATTGGCCGCTATGACTATTTGATATGAAAAATGCATTCTCAATGGAAATTTAGAGAAAGAGGTATATATAGATCGGCCACCCAGATAGAAGTGAAAACTTGTTGATGTAAGCAAAGTTTGCAAGTTACAAAAATCATTGTATGGGCTGAAACAATTACCGAGAGCTTGGTTTGGGAGGTTCTCCAAGGCAATGAAGGCATTTGGTTACAAGTAAAGCAACTCAAATCACACTCTCTTTGTGAAATGCAAATCTGGGAAAATTATAGCTCTCATCATGTATGTGGATGATATGGTGATAATAGATGATGATGTAGTTGAAATGAAGAAATTGCAGGAATATTTGTCGAGGGAGTTTGAAATGAAGGACCTCGGACATTTGAAATATTTCTTGGGAATTTAAGTTGCTTGCTTGACTGCAAACTTGTACAAACACCTATTGAGATGAACCATAAGCTTTGGGAGTATCTGGATTAGGTTCCAACAATCAAAGGTCATTATCAGCATTTCGTTGGAAGACTAATCTATCTCGCACACACGAGGCCAGATATAGAATATGTCGTAAGTGTCGTAAGTTAATTTATGCATACACTTAGAGAAGAACATATGAATGTTGTGTATCGAATTTTGAGATACTTAAATACTACTCCAAGAAAAGGGTTGTTATTCGCTAAAGGTAGTAACCTTGACATTGAAGGATATACGGATGTTGATTGGGCAGGAGATCAAAATACACGAAGGTCTACATCTAGATATTTCACATTTGTAAGAGGAAATTTGGTCAATAGAGGAGCAAGAAATAGAAGGTTGTAGCAAGATCAAGTGCCGAAGTAGAGTTTTGTGGTATGACTCATGGTTTATGTGAACTGTTATGGGTAAAATGCATATTGAAAGATCTGGGGTTTGCACATCCAAAACCCATGGATTTACATTGTGATAATAAGGAAGCCATTGAGATTGCACATAATCTTGTACAACATGATCGTACCAAGTATATGGAAGTCGATCGTCATTTTATCAAGGAGAAACTCGACTAGAAGTCTATACAGTTTCTTTTTGTGAAATCGAAGGATCAATTGGTCGATGTTCTTACAAAAGTTTTGTTAGGAAGGGTGTTTAGCAACTCAATTGACAAGTTGGACATGATCGACATCTATGCTCCAACATGAGGGAGAGTGTTGGCATGGGCTATAAATTAGCATGATTGATTGTGTAGTAATTGTGTAATTATTTCTGTTATTAGTTTAGCTTTCTTAAATCCCTATATGAAGGGCTGTGTACTCTTGTAAAATTAATAAATGAAATTATCAAATTCTTGAATTACTCAGTTCAATACAAAGTAGACAGCATCACATAATATGTTAACTTTAAAGAGATCGATGCTTACTTATTGTGCTTTTTACTTTCTTTCTTAGACTGGTTATGAAGTTTGGGAGTCCTTTTAAGACACGAGTGTCCAATAGGGTAAGCATCCAATGCTTCAAGAGAGCTGTTTGAAGTAGGAATAATATCAAATCAAGAACACTCATATTAAAGATATTAACCACCCACCTTCAATTTTCAAGACTCAATACAAGCTAAGGTGTAAGCCACCAAAGTAGAGTTTGTTTTTATCAAGTCAGCATTAGATTTTCTATTTTCAAACTTGTTTATGTAAGCAAAGTTTGCAAGTTACAAAAATCATTGTATGGGATGAAACAATCACCGAGATCTTGGCTTGGTAGGTTCTCCAAGGCGATGAAGGCGTTTGGTTATAAACAGAGCAACTCAAATCACACTTTGTTTGTGAAATGAAAATCTGGAAAAATTACAGCTCTCATTGTGTATGTGGATGATATGGTGGTAACAAATGATGAGGTAGTTGAAATGAAGAAATTGTAGGAATATTTGTCAAGGGAATTTGAAATGAAGGACCTTGGACATCTGAAGTATTTCTTGGGAATTGAAGTTGCGAGATCCAAGCAAGGAATCTCCTTATCACAGAGGAAATATGTGCTAGATCTTCTGACTGAAATAGGGATGATTGACTGCAAACTGGTACAAACACCTATTGAGATGAACCATAAGCTTGGGGAGTATCTGGATCAGGTTCCAGCAATCAAGGTCGTTATCAGCATTTGGTTGGAAGACCAATCTGCCTCGCACACACGAGGCCAGATATAGCATATGTCATAAGTGTCGTATGGCAAATTATGCATACATCTAGAGAAGAACATATGAATGTTGTGTATCAAATTTTGAGATACTTAAAGACTGCTCCAGGAAACGTATTGTTATTTTCTAAAGGCAGTAACCTTGACATTGAAGGATATACAGTTGTTGATTGGATAGGAGATCAAACCACATGAAGGTCTACATCTAGATATTTCACATTTGTAGGAGGAAATTTTGTCACATGGAGGAGCAAGAAATAGAAGGTTGTAGCAAGATCAAGTTCCAAAGTAGAGTTTCATGGAATGACTCATAGTTTATGTGAACTGTTATGGGTAAAATGCATATTGAAAGATCTGGGGTTTGCACATCCAAAACCCATGGATTTACATTGTGATAATAAGGAAGCCATTGAGATTGCACATAATCTTGTACAACATGATGGTACCAAGTATATGGAAGTCGATCGTCATTTTATCAAGGAGAAACTCGACCAGAAGACTATACAGTTTCTCTTTGTAACGGTTGAGACTTTAATTAAAGGATTCCTTAGAACTTCAAATTTTCTTTATTTGACTTTGGTCGGTTTAAATCCCATGATACTCCAATTTAAATTTATTTCGTAAATTCTCGGAAGCCAACTCTTTGTTTGTACCTATTGGTGGTGATTAGAAAGGTTTGGGGAAGTTGGAGTTCCCGGTTTGAGATTGGTATAATGGCTAATTATTCCGGCCATGTACCGAGGGCCTTCAAGGACCATTATGATCTTATGTCGTTTTAGAAATTTTGCATGTTCTACATTAATATCGTAGAGAATTCAATTGTGAATCCAACGCAACTTGAATCGTGTCAATCGGAGTTTGGACGAGTAAGTTATAGCCGAAACATTCTCAATCATCCTTGAGATTCTCTCTGCATTTCGATATAGGGCATGGGCATTTCGATATGATAAACCTTCTACCCATCTCTCCTTCTTGGACATTTCGATATACAATTAGAATGTATATCGAAATGTGGCCTGGTGGTTTGCCTACCGAAATGGGTTGCATTTCAATATGCACTATTGCATTTTGATATGTCCCTTGTTCAGTCTGTATTTCGATATGTGGGTTAGTCATCTCGATTGCATTTCGATATAGAATACTCTCTGATCAGTTTTTCTTCATACATATATCGATATGCATTCTTTATTTCGAAATGAGCATTTCTTTCATATCAAAATGCATCCATGCATTTCGATATGCTTCTTTGTTGAGTTTGAGCAGTGGGGTTTGCATTTCGATATGCACCAGGTGCATATCGAAATGCATATGTCGTAGGAGTGATCCGAGAATCCTTGCATATTGATATGCAAGGTGGTGCATATCGATATGCACTGGGTTTGGGGCGTGGCTGGTATTAGTATATTTGGATATATGTCTTAGCATATATCGAAATGCAGACTTCGGGCAGCAGATTCGGGGGAATGTATTAGGAGTATTTTTGTCCTTTTGGCAGGGCATATATATAGATTTTGTGTAGGGGAGAGGAAGCCTTACTCATTTTCGGCCTTCCCTCTAGCCCCTCTCCCGTAAGTTTCTCTCTCTCCCTCATCTCTCTCGAATTCTCTCCTCTCCTCCCTCTTTCTCCCATGGTTTGACACCTCTCTCTTGGGTGTTTGAAGTTTTACTCTTCATCAACGTCAGGGAGCATCGCGAGAGCTTCACATTGGTGTGCTTGGATTGAGTCGTCGTAAAAAATCCTTCACCTAGGGATTTCGAGATTTGGTGATTTCCGGTGGGTAAATCTTTCTCTCTCTACTCCCTTGTGTGTACATGTGTGTGTCTATAGGTTTCGTTTCCGTAGTCGTTTCATATCAATTTCATGTTTCGTGGTTTATGAATTATCCTTGTTTGAGGTCTCCAAGGATTAGTCTTGGTGGACGTCGTAGAGTATATTAGTAGTGTTTTGGGTGTAGCTTGGTGGCTGTTAGGTCAATTCATGGCCATTGAAGTTTGTGGGCACCAGTTGTTCGATGAAATGTCCTTGTAAATCTTGAGTCGTATTTTGGAGAATTTAACCCTATTGGGTTGTCGTATGACTTGTGAGGATGCGAGAGTATCAATTTTGGACCCAGGACTTGCATTTTGATTTTCTTGAAATTGGGTAAAATTTGGGGGTTTTGTCCTAGGAGTCAAATTCAAGGTTTGCAATGGTTGTTTGGTCTTGATTAGGTTTTATTTAGTGGCCTTGAGTGTTTGGGTGACAAGATGGATGATTGTCTAGGAATCCTTGGTGACTAGAGACCTTGTGTGCCCTTGTGCACACTAGGTGTTTGATGAAAAGCCATAATGAAGAGGATTGTGTGTTGATGTGTAAATTCGTCACACTAATTTGGGAATTCGTCCCTATGATATAAGTATTCGCACGTTGGGGTGGTTGGGTGACTATATATGTATTGTGTGTGTTAAGGTGTGAATTCATCACACTTAGATGGGAATTCGTCCCTATTAAGTGAACTCGTCACTAGTGTTGGGAAATTCGTTCTCCTTTCGTTAGTCTAGCAAATCTACCTACATTAAACAACCAGTGAAAAGTATGATGATGTGGATGTGTGGGAAGATGAGATCAATTCGTGGTCTCCGGGCCAATTTGTGGTCATTTGTGTGCGAGGTTGGTTCTTGAATTCGTTGAGACAACTTGAATCAATTTGTGATTTATTCGTGAGCTAGTCGATCCTTGAATTCGTTGAGGTGACTATAAATCAATTCCCGGTTTGATGGTTTTCTCAGTTGATCCTTGAATTCATTGAGGCAACCCCAAACTAGCCCAAGGTTTGACTGTAGGGCCGATCCTGGATTTGTCTTGGAGGTTTGAATCCCTTGTGGCCTTTTTCTAACACTTGTTTCAAGTCGGGAATTGAACAAACTAATCATGCAAGATAAATCAATTCATAAATGTGTATCTATATATGTATGTAAAAAGAGATAATAGATGATGGTTAATGTGATTTGGTGGATTGTGTGGGTTAAGGCCAAGTCATAGCATTAGCTAGTGGATTCGATATAGAGCTTGGTTTGAGTGCAATAGTTGGTAGCAGTGTTGTGAGGAATGAGTTGTGCTCTTAGGTACGCCTTGCCTAGTGGGTTGTTGTAGTGGAGTCGTATGATCTTGGTATGATGGTGATTGAGGTCCTTAGTCCTAGTGGCAATTTGGTTCTAGTGCATGTCACCGTCATACTTCGCCATTGGTCGTTCATTGGAGTTTCATGTAGCTTCCATTATCGGTTATGTGCTTGTGTTTGGGTTGCTTGAGGTTGTGTCACACTCACTTGACTTGGGTTTCCTTTCTCTCGTTTTGCCCTTTTGTATGGACACTTAGGCACGCACCCGCATGTGCATGCTTGGTAGTAGTTAGGGATTTTCTTACTGAGTTGTGGTTCCCTCACTCTCTTTTCTTTCTTTTTCCAAGACTTGTTTGCAGGGCTTGGAGTGGTTGTAGACTTTGGGTCTGGCTCGCTCACTACAAGAAAAGACACAATTGGCGACCAAATTTACCGACTAAAATATATTTAGTCGCTAAAAGATATATCATTTACCGACCAAAATATATTAGTCGTCAAAAATATATCGTTTCCCGACCAAAATTTATTTAGTCGACAAATATTACTTTTGGCGACCAAATATTTGGTCGTGAAAGATACACATACTTTTGGCGACCAAATACTTGGTCGTGAAAGATACACGTACTTTTGGCGACCAAAAGCTTAGTGGGTAATTAGGTTTACTTTAGGCGACCAAAAATTTGGTCGGTAAATGTGCAGTTGCTTTTGCCGACCAAGTATTTGGTCGGGACATGTATAGTTTCTTTTGCCCACTAAATATTTGGTCGGGAAATGTTTCATTACATCAAATTAATTAATATATATATCATTTTAATTGTTAATTAGAAATATTTTTAATGTTATATAACTATTCAGTTGTAGTAGCCAGTTATATAACTATTCTTCCGCTCTGTGTTTTTCTTTCATAGTTTCTTCTATATCATATATTGTAATGGTTACATCAACTGATATGTATCTGTATGACAAGTAGTTTATCCTTTTGTACTGTTTTATTATTATTGCAAAAAAAATATTTGAAAATATGGGGTGTGACATTCTTAAATCCCTCTATAAAGGGCTGTGTACTCTTGTAAAATTAATAAATGAAATTATCAAATTCCTGAATTACTCAGTTCAATACAAAAGTTCAATACAAAATAGACACCATCACATAATATGTTAAAAAACGCTTGTACCCCAAGTGTAAGGGCCTCATACGCACGCCACTCAGAACACGTAGAGAGGCAAATCCAGGAACTTCTCAGCGATCCATTTGGGCATACTTTGCCCTGTAAACAGCGTGATAAGGCCTCACTCAGTGCACACGAACGCGATGAGACTCGAACTCTATATCTGCAAGAGCGAGAACAACCAAAGTATGCCCAAAGTACTGCTGGAATACATCACATAATATGTTAACTTTAAGGAGATGGATGCTTACTTATTGTGGTTTTTACTTTCTTTCTTAGGCTGGTTATTAAGTTTGGGAGTACTTTTAAAACATGAATGTGGAATAGGGTAAGCATCCAATGCTTAAAATCTCTTACATGAAATTTGAGAGTCCTTTCAAAACACGAGTTTCCAATAGGGTAAGCATCCCATGCTTCAAGAGAGCTGTTGGAAGTGGAATAATATCAAATCAAGAACACTCATATTAGAGATATTAACCTTCAATTGACAAGACTCAAGACAAGCTGTGTAAGCCAACAAAGTAGAGTTTGCTTTCGTCAAGTCAGCATTAGCTTTTATGTTTTTGATTAGGTGTGAATAAAATAAGACAAATATTAGTATAAAAGTGGATAGCAGATAGTAAAGTACCACCAAATAATGGACCCATCTTTTATATAGTTAGTTAATTCTAATACCAACCCAAAAGAGCAATTACTATATTTTGTACCCAAATTTTCTTATACATCTGTTTTTGTATATTTTTGTCATTGTATCACCTGAAAATTATAAGAAATATTAATAT